>LNAC01000176.1:1397004-1484033 GCA_002007465.1 Ailurus styani | reverse complement strand
GGGGGAGGAGGGGGAGGGGAAGAAGGGGGAGAAGGGGGACTCCCTCTGTTGTCTCCAAGCAACTGAAGACCTAAAAGGGTGCACGCAGCCTTTTGCCATCCAGAGCTGGATGGAAATGCCTGTGGAAATGCGGTCACAATTTAATAGTTTATGTTAGGAACCGAGTGTACACACACATGTGAGTGTGTGTACATGTATATATGCATACAGATACATCCTCCCACACATACCCACACATGCATACATATTGACACATGTACAGATTTAGGGGGAAGGATCTCTCAGGCAGGAGCAGTTTCCTAAGATCCAGAGAATCCAAGCAAATCTTTTTTCCTTACTATAGGATCTCCTGCACATTACATTTGCATTTTGTGCCCTTTAATAAAGCACAAGCCAGAGCCTACGTCAAATGAAACAAGTTAATTATTTGAACCACTGCATGCCCCTACCTCATACCATATCCAATATCAACTCAAAATGGTCATAGACCTGAAGGTTAAAACAAAAACTATACAACTCTTGGAAGAAAACATGGGGGTAATTCTTTGTGACCTGGGATTAGGTAACGGTTTCCTAGATACAATGCTGAAAGTCACAAAGTGATAAAAGGAAAAGTAAATAAATTGAACTTCATCAAACTGAAAAACTTTTGTGCCTCCAAGGATATTGTCAAGAAAAGCAGAAGTTGACCCTACAGAATGGGAGTGGATATTTGCAAAGCATGTATTTGATAAAGATTCGTGTCCAGAATGTAGAGAGAACTCTTCCAACTTACAAGAAGAAGATAAATAACCCAATTTTTAAAAATGCGGCAAAAGTTTGAATAGACATTTCTTCAAAGAACATATACAGATGGCTCATGAAGACATGAAAAGGTGCTCAGAGTCAGGGAAATGCAAATCACAACCACANACCCAATTTTTAAAAATGCGGCAAAAGTTTGAATAGACATTTCTTCAAAGAACATATACAGACGGCTCATGAAGACATGAAAAGGTGCTCAGAGTCAGGGAAATGCAAATCACAACCACATGGGATGTTAGCTCAGGCCCACCAGGTGAGCTCAAATGAAAAGCATGGACAACATCAAGGGTAGGCGAGGATGTAGAGAGACTGGAACCCTCCAGTGCGGCTGGTGGGAATGTAAAATGGTGCAGCCACTGGGAAGCACGCTTCTGCAGTCCCCCCAAAAGTTAAATATAGAATGACCACATGATCCAGCAGTTCCACCCCTAGGTACCCAAGGAAATGAACACGTCCGCCTGCATAAAGACTTAAACATGAATATTCATTTGCAGCAGCTTCCATGACAGTCAAAATACAGGAACACCACCAATGCCCATGAACTGAAAACAAGGGAAAGATAACGGGACACACCCATACGACAGACTCTGACTTGGCCCTAACAATGAATACTGACCCTTGCCACGTGGCTGAACCTTGAAAACATCGTGCTGAGTGAAAGAAGTCAGACACAAGAGGTTATACATCGATCATATGATTCCGTGTATACAAGCGGGTCATAAATAAGCAAACCTGCAGAGGTGGAAAGCAGACCCCTGGCTGCCCGGAGCTAGGGAAGGGGGAGGGAGAAATGGGGAATGACTGCTAATGGGAAAGGGGTTTCTTTTGGGGGTGATGAAAATATTCCGTAATCAGGGAGTGATGCAGGCTGCACAACTTGATGAATATGCTAAAAATTATGGGACTGTCTGCTTTAAAGAGACTGGATGGGATGTGAGTGATAGCTCAGACAACTTTTTTTAAAAAATCCCGGACCTCACAAGGTCCCTGCGTCCATGGAGGGGGCGGTCCCAGGTCACGGGCTATTCCCTTATGAGCAGAAGGTGAGCTGGTTAAGTGGCGCTCACTGTTGATCACTACAAACCTTAGATTGATCCCCCCTTTTGTTTCAGGGGTAAGCATCTGCAGAACACGCTCCAGCCTCGAGTGATGTGTTCATTAAAACACACAAGAATAGCATCCCACCTACCGAATACCTGTCATCTCGGTTCAGATGACTTCTCTCTCTCTCTCTCCTTTTAAAAAACCATCCAATACATGCAGATCTCCAACAGCAAGCTCTGACTTTTGACTGGATCACACTCAGGTCCTATTCTCTGAAAGCTCAGTGATTTTTTTTTTCCTGGAACAGTGGTACATCAGTGGTGGTCTGAAGACGTGGGTGGTCCTTGACTAACCAGTAAATCAAGTGTCTGTAACTCCCTGGGCGTTGGGGCAGGGCAGGGGAGCTGAAGGAGGAGGCCGTGGGGTGGGGACAGTGGGGAGCTGGGCTGGGTGGAAGGGGCAGCCACTTCTGCAACAGGAGGCTCTTCCTGAGATTACACAAGCTGGAAATCTGAATTTTTTTGTTTTTAATGTATTTTGCCAATGCGTTTTTTAAACAAAGCATTGCGGGGGGCTGAGTTCCCATTGGGGGCCACAAGTGTGTGACCCCGGTTCGAGGAGGCCGCGGCTCCGGTTCTTCGGTGTAATTGACATCAGAATTTCAAATCAGAGCGTGAGTGTTGACGTGGTCCCTGGAGTTCATCTAGTCAACCTCCCACTCCATAGTAAAATCCCTTCTACAGCAGATGGCCACCCTGCATTGGAGTAAATTAATAATTCAAGCCTGAAAGTGCAGTTTCATCATTGGCTTCTCAATTTAAAAGAACGTGTAGGGTATGGGTTAGGGAGGAAAGTGGAGGGACAGCGGGGTTGGGGGGGGCAGGCCTGACATATGGGGGCTGCAACGGGCTTCTGTGTTGATTTTTTTTTTCCTGGAGGAGTCTCTCTTATGCCCAACTCTAGTAGTTTTTTTCAAAACCCAAATTCATTAAAGTGTATCAGCATGTTTGGGGCTTAGTATTTCTGGAATTCGCAGGGGGAGACAGAATTTTAGACTTGGAGTGGCCCTCAGAACTACGGGTGTATGAATCCCTCATTTAACTAAGATCCATTAGGCTGAAGCTGTCTGCTTAAAGAATGTCAGACACTGGCAGCCAGGTCCTACTGTAGTTCACATTTCTTTCAGTGGGTCAAGTTGTAGTTCATAAATAGGATCCAAATGAAAGTATGATCACTTTGAATTTTCCTGTAGCCTTTTGTAACTAACTATGTCAGTGCTCATGGTTTTCTTTTAGAGGTATAAAGATTTACAAAAAAACCCCAAAACAACAAACCCCCTACTTATTTGACTTTCTGAGCGACCTTCATGGAATCATGCGATAACTCACCAAGTCGTCTATTCACAGAGCCCACTGGGGACTCCTCATCATTCTGAAGACGGTGTTGGCATAAACCACGGAGGTGTCCATCATTCTGAAGACGGTGTTGGTATAAACCACGGAGGCCTCCACCACTCATTTCACGGGTTCCCTTCTTCCCAATAAAACCCTTTCGCAAGCTGCTACGTGTTGGATTAACTTGCGTTTAGCTTCTTTTATTTGCCATCCAAGGAGACTTGGCAGACGGTGCGAAGGACAAGGAGGAGAAAGGAAGGACTCGAAGAGCCCCTGAATTTAGTCAACCCATCCCTGAGTTAACTGAAAACTGTGCGTCACTTGGCACAAACCACTATGAGTGGAACTCTTGGGGGCACTAGGAACGAGGGGAACAGGGCCCAGCGAGTGGGTGGATCCACAGCAGGGGGCCTGTGGGATCCTGCCCTTGGCTTTGCATTGTTGGTTTTTATTTTTCCCCTTGGTCCAGCACCTACTTACAGACTTGACAAGCCAAAAGAGGAATAAAAACCCAGGCAGTAATAATGACCCTTATTAAATGTAGAGATAGTTATGAGTCACATTGAAAGTCAGCAAGGCCTCAGTTCCGCTAATGATCAAGATTTCTTTTTTCCCCCTGCATTTATGCTTGGTCCTTCTCTTTAATTATATAGAGTTGCTCCCAACGTATTGAAATGATGGACGGGAAGGAACACCATTACTGCGGCAGGGGACCCGCGATTTCGAGCTTTATCATTCACAGTAGCCAAACGCTACATTTTCAGCCTGTGTCTGCTCTCAGTGCAGCTAGGAACCTTCGAAACCTTTTGTGTGAGTCCAGGAGGGAAAAGAGTCTGGCACATTCTGACAAGCACCTCTTCAAGAGCACATTTGTACTGTTAAAAAGCCCAGGCCAACTGCTGCTGGTTGTCATGGGAACAGACATACACACCAGCTTCTGAGATGAGTCCGAAATCACAAAATCTCTCTGACGGGTGGGCAGCCCGGTGAACGGGTGTCTTCTGTCTTCTGAGGGGCAGCGGCCAGCAGGCTGCCGTCTCCGTGTCCTATTTGTACCCCGCTAGCGAATTCATGGGCTCTCCCCTGCTCTGTGCAAACTTCAGGACAATTCGGTCCATCACGTTTCCCAAACCCGCATGTCCTTTTCAAAGCCTGTTTACTAATCGATGCCGAGCAGTATTATAGTAATTGGGGGAAAGATGGAAGGGCCTCTCCGCCTTATCCTCCTTGGAAATAAATTTCCCTAGCTTTCCATGGAGGTGCTGTGGGGCGCTCTTATGTACTGGGCTGGGAGGGAAGCTGGGGGAGGAGGAGGTCTTTCATGGACCTGCAGAAAGAGAGGTTAATCATGGCTTGAGAGCCTCCTCTTGAAGATGTAGTTCTAAAAATAATAAATAGCTCTTCACGCAATACTTTCCGAGGCACAGGGCCTTGACAATGGAACGGAGCTGTAGGAAATAAGCCCACAACAATGGAAAATTTAGACTGAGGGGAAGCTAGATCCCTCCAGGTAAACTTCAGTGATTTCAAGTGGAGAGGAAGGATGGACCCCATTCTCCATTAGCCTTGAAGGGAAGCCACGGGGGGGCTCTATTCACGAGCAGTAAAATTAGCCGCATGTTCAATTTGCATGACATTTGTTATTGAAATAAGCATTCCACTGCGTGGTTTAATTGCACCCCCCACCCCCAACACCTAAGAGGAAAAAGAAGGAAGGGAAAGAAAGGGCTTGATCCACTGAATGACAAATAGTCACGAACCCAGGAACATTTAGCAGCTGGTGATGGAGTGAACGTCACCAGCAACGCACGGGCTAATAAAAGCTCCAGGCCTGATGGTGACAGACTTTCCTCCACCATTCCATTACTTTTTTTCCTTCCTATAATTATGAACATTCATCACATAAGCTCCGACTTTAAAGTGTCAAACTGTCTCCTTGTACTTTTGCTTTTTTACCTTGCACCTTAAAAAAATAATTTTACCAATTCTGATTTTTCTTCTGGGTCGTCTTTCAAAAGACAATCCCAGGAAAGAAGCCTGGGGTAAGGATCCCTTCACTGTCTGGAGGTATTCTAATACCTGCTGGGTATTGCACTTAGACACCGAAGGTCAATAGGCTATTGGGGGGAAAAGCTTAAAGAAATGAACTTGTTTCTCCCAGAGATTTCAAACTGGCGTGCAGACGGGTGGCAGACATTTTGTGGGGGTGGAGGGGCTAACACGTGTTCAAAGAAATGACAGTAATGCCTTTTAGGCTTTAGCTCTGTGGTTTGCCACAGTCCCCCCAAATCTCTAATGTCTCCCACCTCGACTGCCCATTTACTTAAGCAGCCTGCTCTAAGTCTGGGTTCACATCTCGCCCGTGTTTGCCCCTGCTCTTCTACTTTTCTTCCCTTCGGTGTGCATTCAGATTAAGTCTTTTCTTCTAATTAAGTCAGATACTCGTGTTCCCGTCGGCTGGTCTTGCCTCACCCTGCCTACGTATGGTTGCTAAACAAATTATCACCGACTAAGGATCTTAAACAATACAAATTTATTCTGAAGGTCAGAAACCCTAAAATCAAGGAGTCAGCACGGCTGTTTTCCTTCTGGAAGCTCCAAAGAGAGATGTTTTCCCCTTGCCTTTTTAGTTTCTAGAGGTCACTTGCATTCCTGGACTTGCGGCCCTATCTTCTGTCTTCAAAGCCAGCCAAGCAGCATCTTGAATTGTTCTCTTTGATTATCCAGTCTCTCTTTTATAAAGATCCTTATGATTCCATTGGGCTCGCTCAGATAACTCAGAATAGTTCCCCTATTTTTTTTTTCCTAATCAGGATCCACACCCAAGGTAGAGTTCAAACTCACAACCCAAGTTCAAGAGCAGCACACATGCTCGACCAACCAAGCCACCCAGGGTCCCCAATGTCTCTATTTTAAGATTTGCTGATAAACCACATTAATTCCACCTGTAGCCTTCATGCTCCTTTGCCATGGGACCTGACTTACTTACAATTCCGGAGACCAGAGGAGACTTCTTTGGTGGGCATTATTCGGACTACCACAGTGACACTCGGGTGATAACCAAACCACCGAGAGAAAGCTACCGTAGAATTCTGTTTTACAACAGTTATGTCCCACTAAACTGCAGCTAGAATGAAGGAGCCTTCACTCTACAGCTACAATGGGGGGGGGGCAATGACTGGTTTTGAACATGGAGATGGACTGCTTTTCAAGAAAGGGGATGAGTCAGTGCGTTAGAAGTGTGTGGCCAGAAAAACCACTGAGAAGAAAGAAACTAAAACTTCAAAAGTCCAGGTATGCCTCCCACCCCCAATCCACACAACACACACACACACACACACGCACACACATTTAATTCTTGCGACTCCACAGCTCCTGAACCATTTGAGTGGAAAGCTCGGACCACTCCCTCCCTCACTCCCAGCCCTCCTGCTGAAGCTCCATTTCTTGGGATGATGCACAGGACACAGGCCCGCTACTGTGTTTGAATGGGCCACACCCATTTGATCTCCAATCCAGGATAGAGAATCGGGGCAGAGGGGTGACGGGTCTTTCCACACAGAAAGAGCGGGTCACAGACGGAGGAAAGGAAGATGAAGGGATGTCATTCAGGAACTTTTCTGTGGTCGTAAGAAACTTAGGTCCAAGTGGCCACACAGTTGTTCAATGAGAGGCAAATGAGCATAAAGCCATGTTTACTTTTAGAAACCAAAGCTTTGTGGGAAATTTGGGATTTATGGGGAGGGTGGGCTAGGAAAGCATATCCGTTCACTCCCTGATCCCTTCCTCTCCCCCTCATTTCAGAACTTGGGGTTTGGAGACCCTATTCCCGGAGGACATTTATTTAATAGTCAATTTTGCTTGGCTGGGCACTTCCTATCCCTTTTGTCATTTTGTAATGCTTGCCAACTCTCTCCCCTCCTTCTTGTTTTTTTCTCTGAAAAAATGAAATGAATACATAAAGACCTTCTGGTCCTGAAAAAAAATCAAGGTGCAGACAGAAATATGAGGTGATGTTTACTTTTTGCTTTTTCTCTGTAGACTGCTACATAGAAGATAATTGTAATCGATTTATCCTGAAGAGCTACTGCATGGAGAAGTGGAAAAATGTCTCATGTTGGTAAGAAAGATAGTAACGGCAGGAAGAATTCAGATTTACAAAATGTAGAGTCATGGATGCATTTGGTACCTTTCCTGATTCTAAGGTCTTTCTGTGTATGTATACTGAGCTCCTACCGTGAACCAAATATTGCCAAGCGTAAGGTTAAAAAGGGAAAGAAAATCATATCTGTCCCCAAGAAGCTCACAGTAGGGAAGAAAGAAGGTAATTTCATTACTGTATAATATGAAGTAAAGTTCTCAAATATACCTAAGTCTTGGGAAAATCCCGAAGGTGAGAAAAAACTAAATGTTCTCCTTGAGAACAGAAGTTTGGCTTAACTAACAATCCTTGAAAACAGTTGTATTTAGTGACAAGGTCCAATAACTGGGATTTAGTTTTGTCAATAAATGTTAAAAGTAGATCATTATGCAAAATTACTTAATTAGGAGCTATGGTTTTATAAAAATTTATGAGTGAATAATGTGTTGTATCCTTGTTTCTGTTCAAGTCAAGAAGTGTTTTATGTTGGGTTTAGAAAAAAAGAACTAGAAAGTGGCACCACCTAGTGGTTACTACCCAAACTACTTGAATTGACCTTGCAATTTCAAATAAAGTCATCTCGACTAGCTCAGAAGTCTTATTAATGTTTTGCATAAAAGTTGCAAACTGACATATGTTCTCAGACAATCAGAAACATAGAGAAAATACTTAAAATTCTGGGCAAAGCAAATCCAGTAAGATGCAGAATAAAGTACCACTTGAAAAGTGAGTTTGTATGTAATATTCATTGTATAATATTGGTTCTCCATGATATAATAAATAACAATTTCTTATTCTGCTATTATTTCTCCATTTTCAAAAGCAGGAATTCATCTACACAGAACTTTTCAACATCAATTGTTTGATCACACTGCTTAAATACTCCCCCAGTATTTCAGCCAACAAATCCTTGTTTATTTGTTGAAAATGCGTCCTATAGAATTTTCCACATTCTAATTTGGGCTGGTTACTTCTTCATGGTGTTGCTTGGCTTGTTTTTCTATTCCTTATTCTTCCTATAAACTAGTAGTAAGATCTGGATAAGATCTTGAGTAGATTCCAGTTCAGTTTTTTTGGTAAGACTACTCATGGGTGATGTTGCGTGCTTTTTATTCATCAAATCCCAAGTCCAGTTGTCCTGTTTGTGGTGATGTTAAGATTGTTTGGTAGGTCCACATGACGTCAGTTGGATCCCTCCACTATGCAGTTTCCCAACTTCTTACTGAGAGTTGGGACATTATTAATGATCATTATCTCTATCCATGATCTCATGAGGATTGCAGAATAATGATTTTATAAACTCTTTCATTCCTTCTACATTTACACTGGGGAGTTCCTCATCAGCTTCTTAGTTTGAAATAGAATTTGTACAGGGAACAAAAGACAAATACGTAATTTACTTCTTTAAAATGCATTTTGAGGGGCACCTGGGTGGCTCAGTCATTAAGCGTCTGCCTTTGACTCAGGTCATGATCCCGGGGTCCTGGGATCAAGCCCCACATTGGGCTCCCTGCTCAGCGGGGAGCCTGCTTCTCCCTCTCCTACTCCCCCTGCTTGTGTTCCCTCTCTCTGTCTCTCTCTGTCTCTCTGTCAAATAAATAAAATCTTTAAAAATAAATAAATAAAATGCATTTTGAGGATAAAATTTAGTGTCCTAGCAAACTCCAAGGGGGACAATGATATTCTGTGTTTCATTATGAATTTAGACTATTATATGCTTGATGAATGTCAACCAATAGCAGGCATTATTGTTTTGATGCTCAGATTACCCCACCTTTGACCACTGAATATATTTTCAACATAAATACTCTATTAATAATGTAGTATAATTGTTAAGGCACACACACTCTCAAGATAAATTTACTACTTTCAAGGAGGGCAACAGAACAATATACACCAGGAGACTTAAAAATATTTATACCCTTGTATCACACTTAGAGTAATTTTCCTATGAAAATAATCAGATGTGAAAAAAATTGTACAAAGGTATTAATTCTACACAATTAATTCTGAACAATTAGAAAGAGATGTCAATAGGTTTTGATATATTTATATGATGAAATATTATAGATACCATATTAAAAATCCAGTTTTTAAAAAATTTTCATTATTAGGGGACATTTTATGATATGACATTAATTGAAAGATTACTAAAATCATATATGATTCAGTTATTATGTATAAATATGTATATAAACAAAAGACTAGGAAGACATCTTCAAAATGTTAATAATAGTTATACCTGGATGGTAGGATAAGACAATATTTTTATGCAGCCTTTGTACTTCATTTTATAAATGACCACCACTAATATGAATCACATTAGATACTATTAAAAAACAGATAGTATTGAAATTTGAGTAAAATTGATTTGTCATTGACTAATAAACGAATATCTCCTTTTGTATTAGTGGAAATTGTGCAAGAAAGAAAACATTTTTTCCCTTAACCAGAAGATCATTGTGACTTAGTTAAAGAATGAAAACAGAACTGAGCTGGATTTAACATGAAACACATGAGAGCCTTCCTGAGGTCTGTCCTATTTTCCCTCCTGGGATCTGCTCATTGCAATTAATGATGTTTCTCCAAAAGTAAATTTCCCCTGTGCTCTCCAGGGAGTCAACCTGATATTTCAGCTTGATTCTTACGGGGAATGAGGACCCCAGCGCAGATTAAGACGGATGTGTCTGCCATTTGTAATGGATGCTGCAAGGTATGTCCTCCCCCCAGGTCCTTTTTTGATGGTGACGATTTCTAATTTTTGACATCCTAATGTCTAGTTGTCACTTTGAAAAGTCTGACAACCTCTGGTCCAAACCGCTTATTAAGCCTTATTAGTTTCTGCTTTCTCTTCTTATTACCAAAGTAATAAGTATTCAATGTCAAGAAAAATTAGATGACCCCGATGAGCCGAAAGAACATAAAATTCCTAAGTAATTCTGTCAAAACACTTCTAATGTGTTGGCATCAATCCCGTTTCCAGGAACTATAGGACCAGCTTTGGGGACAAGATTCGTGTCTAGTTCATTGTCTCCTTTGCACACAGGACACGCACTTCCTGGGTGTTGACGGATGCCGGAAGGGAGCTGGAGTAGAGGAAGAAGAGAGGGGAAAGCAAATCTGCACTCCTGCACAGGGCGGCTGTGTGGAAACGGCAGAGATGGAAGAGTGAGCTCCGTGCTGGAGGCGGGGAGACCAGTCCTGCCTAGTGAGAGGGACCACGTGCGGCGATTACAGGAGGGAAATGGTGGTGAATGCGGCAAGACTGTGGCTGAGGACACTGTCTGTCGTATGAGCTGGCAAGGGGCCATACTGAAATCTATCCTATTACACGAAATTCCTTAGTTCCTTCATTCTTTGAATCAAATAACTGGTTTATAATGAAGGCTGGTGACAAGAGGACCTATGTAGAAATAAACCCACACATTTGATGAAATTAGATATGCTTTGTTCTGGTATAATTTATAGGGAGCACAATTACCCCTCACTTTATACAGTTTTCTGAGTTTTGACAAATCTATGCAGTAGTGTAAGCCCCATCACAGTCAAGATCTAGAAGAGGTCCATCAAACAAAAAAGATTCCCTTAGATCTCTTCGTAGCCAACCTCTCTAACCAACCCTTGGTGGCCGACGATTTGTTTTCTAGCCTCACAATTTTGTCTTTCCCAGAACGTCAGGTGAGCTGAATCATCCAGTAGTAGCCCTTTGAGTCTGGCTTCTTCCACTTAGAATAATGCATCTGAGCGTAATCCAAACGTACGCATCAGTCCCGTTCCTTTTTCGTGCCTCATGGGATCTCACCGTATAGATACACCGCAGCTTGTTTAATCATCTACAGCCGAAGGGCAATATATTTCTTTTTAATATAACACATAGAATTAATGCTGTACCTTCAACCAGCACAAAGGAGAATTCTAAGTCTTAGCCCTTTATTTACTAATTGTCAAAAAGAGTGGAGACAGGAGGGAGAGAAAATTCAAGCAGAGCATAAATTAATTGTAAAAATGTGGATGTCACTTTCCAGTAGATTCGTTTTCAGGGCAGTCAGAGGAAGAGACTGGCCGACAGTCTCCCGCTGTGTCCTGCAGCAGCCTCACGCTGAGTGAGCGGAGAGGAAGGAGGGCTCTTGCCTGCACGTCCCCGGAAGAGTCTCCAGAGCCCCCTGCCCTGTCTGAGGACCCCACAGAGCCAACGCGGCACTGGGCTGAGCAAAGGCTGATAATGCTTCTGGATCCTGCCAGTGTCCTGTCTTAAGTCCTTCTCCATGCTCACTGTAATCCGGTGATATCCTTCCCACCACCGTGTCCTTCGATGGCACCGAAAGTGATTTTCTATGTTTCCAGCTACTTATTTGAAAAGTGAAGTTGCTATTCTTGCTGCCTTAGAACATTCTCAGAGGCCAAACTGGTGACTTGGGGCTAAATATCATTGTTAGGTCAGTGATGATGATGAAATGGAGATGAGAAAGTCAGAGAAAATGGGGGGACTGGGAAGACAGAGATGACAAGTAGAGGTGTCGGTCTCTTCATCTCACCCCAAGGGGAAACCGTCTCTGCCTCATGCCCACTCCCCCTCACAGGTCCTGGTGCTCACGTGGGTGGTGGGAATTCAAAGAATCTGATCTAAGATCCAGGCAAAGGTAGAAAAAGGTAATTTAAAAGCTTTTACTTTTCAGCTCTAGGGTGCTTCTAGACAAAGAAATTCAAGTAAGTGCCTGGTGGTTTTTAAATTTTCTGCTACTTGGAACTAATACCTGGGATTTAGAGAGAAATTACCTACTGAACAATAGTGCTCTGGGGAGCCAGAGCTGGGGAAACATTGGGTATCATGACAATATGATTTTTTTAAAAAAATGACAGGAACAGATTTCTGGGAAAGATGGTTCACATACATTATTCTAAGCTCCCTTTGTCCTATAGTACAACCAGATAATACCCACATCGGCCTAAATAACCCAAAATGTGACCCAAAGACTAAGAGAACAGACTCTCTACAGCTAAAGGCAGACAAGAGGCCACATGGAAGAAGGTAGGAAGGGAGCCAAACGCACCGCCCAAGAGAGGGATGGAGGCCACGAGCGTGGAGAGGGGAGAGACACAGACACTCACACCAGCCGCCCCAGGCACTGGGGGCTGCACAGGGCAGAAACAGCATTTGGCTGTGAAACCAGAGGGGCCTGGTTCTTATCATCAGCGGGCTCAACACCTGGAACTTTGGAGTTCAGCAGGCTGGGTTCTAGGAGAGCCAGGAGGGCGAGATGAAACTAGGTCCCTGCCCTGAGGGGGACATCACAACAAACAGACCACTGAGATACAGCATAGAAGCAGTTTGAAAAATGCCTGGGTTATGCGGGAGGGAGACTGGCTTACTGATCTCAGAGAGCGTGCTGGAGGAGCAGGGAGTTGGGAGACCTCGCCAAGATCAAAAAAGCTGGTGAGGGTCCTTTCCCTCCCCTGCCTCCCAGCCTGGATGCGTGGGCACCTGCAGGGACCAGCACAGCAGGAATATTCTCCGCCTTGCTTTCGGATAGCACCCCCTCCCCCGCCCTGCTTCTGCAAATCCACCCCCTCCAGCCCTGTGGCCTGGGTTTCTAAAGTAGCTCCAGGTCCCTTCACAGAGCAGACCTGCAAACCCCCGCTCGCACCACATGGCCTGCCCCCAGACACTCCTGCGGACCTGCCCCTCAATATGTCCTTGGCCGGAGCCCATCCAAAGAGGTACTACAGCCTGGTAGTGTGCAAACATTAAAATGAAGTATGTCTAGGGGCGCCTGAGTGGCTCAGTCATGATCCCAGGGTCCTGGGATCAAGCCCCGCATCCGGTTCCCTGCTCTGTGGGAAAGCCTGCTTCTCCCTCTCCCACTCCCCCCGCTGGTGTTCCCTCTTTCGCTATATCCCTCTCTGTCAAATACATAAACAAAATCTTAAAAAAAAATTAAGTGTATCTATAAAAATTAGTCAAGGAATTCACAAAAGGATGTAAAGTATAGCACATATCCCTAAAATGTGGGGGAGGGAGGAGTAAAGAATGGGTTCAAACTTAAGTGACCATCAACTTAATACAGACTGCTGTATGCAGAAGATGTTACGTATAAACCTAATAGTAACCATGAATCAAAAACCAGTGATAGATATACAAAGAATAAAGAGGAAAGGAAATCCAAGCATATCACGAAAGAAAGCCAGCAGCCATGAGAGAAGAAAGTAAGAGAAGAACTACAAAAGCAACCCTAAAACAAACAAAATGGCTAAAAGTACATACCTATCAATAATTACTTTGAATATAAATGGATGAAATGCTCCAACTAAAAGACATAGGATGATGGAATGGATAGAAAAGCAAGACCCAACTGCATGCTGCCTAACATTCACGCTAGGCACGAACTGCCTAGCGTGCATGCCTACCAGTGAAGAGACTCATTTCAGATCTAAACACATAAGCACACTGAAAGTGAAGGGATGGAGGACGCCTGGGGGGCTCAGTCAGTTAAGCGTCTGCCTTCAGCTCAGGTCATGGACCCAGGGTCCTGGGATCAAGCCCCGTATTGGGGCCCCTACTCAGTGGGGAGTCTGCTTCTCTGCCCCTCCCCTGGCTCCTGTGCCTCGTGGGCTCTCTCTCTCTCTCCCTCTCTCTCTCTGTCAAATACATAAATTCCAAAAAAATCTTAAAAAAAAAAAGAAAGTGAAGAGATGGAAAAGCACTTATCACGCATATGGAAGTGAAAAGAAAGTTGGGTAGCAATACTTCCATGGGAAGAACTAGACTTTAAAACAAAGACCGTGACAAGAGGCAAAGAAGGTCACTACATAATCATAAAGGGAACAATCCAACAAGAAGACATAACAATTGTAGATGTTTATGCACCCAGCATGGGAACACCCAAATACATAAAGCAACTAATAACAAACTTTATAAAGTAATCAATAGGAATACAATAACAGTGGGGGGCTTTAACACTCCACTTACATCAGTGGTTAGATCATCCAAACAGAACATCAACAAGGAAACAGTGGCTTTAAATGACACATTGGACCAGATGGATCTAACATATACATTCAGAGCACTCCATTCTAAAACAGCAGAATGCATATTCAAGTGCACGTGGAAAATTATCCAGAACAGATCACATGTTAGGCCACAAAACGAGTCTCGACATACTCAAAAAGATTTAAGTCATAATACCATGCACCTTTTCCAAACACAATGCTACGAAACTAGAAATCAACCACCAAAATAAATAAATAAATAATCTCGAAAGAACACAAATACATGCAGGTTAAGTAACATGCTACTAAACACAATGAATGGGTCAATTAAGAAATCAAAGAGGAAATCAAAAAGTACTTGGAGACAAACGAAAATGAAAACACAACAGTCCAAAATCTTTGGGATGTAGCAAAGCTGTTCTAAGAGGGAAGTTTATAACAATATAAGCCTACCCCAAGAAGCAAGAAAAATCTCAAACAACCAAACTTGCACCTAAAGGAGCTAGAAGAACAAACAAAACCCCAAACCAATAGAAAGAAGGAAATCACAAAGATTAGAGCAGAAATAAATGACATAGAAAGTAAAAGAAAAACAGTAGAACAGATCAATGAAACCAGGAGCTGGTTCTTTGAAAAGATGAACATAATAGATAAGCCTCTAGCCAGAATCATCGAAATAAGAGAGAGGAGTCAAAGTCAGAAATGCAGGAAACTGATGTCACAGAAAAAAAGGGATTATAAGAGAATACTATGGAAAATTATATGCCAAGAAATTGGACCACCTAGAAGAAAAGGTAAGTACCTAGAAATATATAACCTCCCAAAACCGAATCAGGAAGAAATAGAAAATTTAAACAGCTCAATTACCAGCAACGAAATTGAATGAATAATCAAAAAATTCTCAACAAACAAAAATCCAGAACCACATAGCTTCACAGGTGAATTCCACCAAACATTTAAAGAGGAGTTGATACCTATTTTTCACTCTATTTCAAAAAAAGAAGTGGAAGGAAAGCTTGTAAATTCATTCCATGAGGCCAGAATTACCCTGATACCAAAACCAGAAAAAGATGGGCGCCTGGGTGGCTCAGTGGGCTAAAGCCTCTGCTTTCGGCTCAGGTCATGATCTCAGGGTCCTGGGATCGAGGCCCGCATCTGGCTCTCTGCTCCGCAGGGAGCCTGCTTCCCCCTCTCTCTCTGCCTGCCTCTCTCCCTCTGTGAAAAAAAAAAAAAAATCCAAAACCAGAAAAAGACACTACAAAAAAAAAAAGGGGGGGGGAACTACAGACCAATATCTCTGATAAACACAGATGCAAAAATCTTCAACAAAACACTAGCAAACTGAATCCAACAATGGATTAAAATACTCACCATGATTAAGTGGGTTTTATTCCTGGGATGCAAGAGTGGTTCAACATTCACAAATCAGTCAATGTGATACATTGCATCAATAAGAGAAAGGATAAAAAAACCCATATGATCATTTCAATAGATACTGGAAAAGCATCTGACAAAGTATAATATACATTCCTGATAAAAACCTCAACAAAGTAGGTTTAAAGGGAAAATACCTCAACCTAATAAAGGCCATATAGAAAAATCCCACAGTGAGCATCATACTCAATGGGGAAAAATTGAAAGCCTTTCTCCTAAGGTCAGAAATAAGATGAGTACGAAGGAATAAAAGGAAATTTTTATTATTTGCAGATGGTATAATACTATATATTGAAAACTCTGAGGACTGCACCAAGAAACTTAGTGAACGAAAGAAACTGAAAAAAATTGCATGAGATTCAAAGTTATAGAGGTTGTTGCTTTCTCTGAGTCACACATGAGTCATTTTTGAAAGCACTGTGTTCAGAATGACAGATTTATAAATGAATGCTATTTACAGGTAAAACTGAAGGTGAAAAGTCACTCAGAGCTACATAAGAGGCTATGTGATTAGTCAGAGCTATTATGTGCAGAAGAGGGAAACTGCTTCCAGTGGTTGTATCTGGCTGTTCGTGAGGATTTTATTAGATATTTACATTGGTGTGCATTTTGCCACAGGCATGGAGGAGAACCAAGGTTCACTATGTGAAGTCTCACTAATTCAGATGTCTGATAATCCACATTAAGTAGTCTAAAGAGTACCTTTGCTTAGCAGATGAAAAATGAAGGGTGAGGGGCACCTGGGTGGCTCGGTCCTTAAGCATCTGCTTTTGGCTCAGGTCATGATCGTAGGGTCCTGGGATCGAGCCCTGCATGGGGCTCCTTGCTCAGCAGGGAGCCTGCTTCTCCCTCTCCCTGCAACGCCCCCTGCTTGTGCTCTCTGTCAAATAAATAAGTAAAATCTTAAAAAGAGAGAGAGAGAATGAAGGGTGAAAGGGCAGATGGGGGAGATTCATCCCTAGAGCACTCTGGAAGGTCAGGATGTAAACAGTGGGGACACAGACTGTAAGTCCTTGTTTCTCCTTAAAAATAAGAAGCCTGAGAATTTCTACGAGTCAGTATTTGGTATTCTACTTTGAGTTGCTGTGTATTTTCTTTTCTATTTCTGTACATTGTTTAAAGTGAAAAATAATTCATGTATACTTTGAGAGAAATTGGCTGTAGGAATCCAGAGCGTTAATTCTCCTTGTGATTTCTTTGAGTTTGTGACGTGCGTGGTCTATCTTGGAGATCACAGTGGTTTTTGGTTTTTGTTTTTTTTTAAGAATTTATTTATTGGACAGAGAGAGACACAGCAAGGGGAGTGGGAGAGGGAGAAAAAGGCTCCCCACTGAGCAGGGAGCCCAGTGCAGGGCTAGATCCCAGGACCCGGGGATCATGACCTGAGCCGAAGGCGGGTCATGACCTGAGCCGAAGGCAGACAGACACTTAACGACGGAGCCACCCAGGTGCCCTGATCACAGTGGTCTTAAATCCAAGACCATGACCATCTCAAAGAGAGTAAATAGGGAATTATGAGGCATAGCACAGGAATTCCCTCTGAAAGGAAGCTGGCCGGAGAGGAGAGGCTGAAGACCAGGGGGGTAGGACATGCATGTTCTCCAGTGGAGGCCAAGGGCAGGAGGAGGGGGGTCTGTCTGGCCGGGTCCTGAGCCCTCTGCCATTCGCTGGCTGCTGGTGTGTGGCTCTGCCGGCTGACGTCCAGGGCCCCACGGTCCCCGCACAGCAACCGCCAAAGGGAACCACTCAGGAAAACGCCACTTTCTGGATCCCCCCAGTCTCCTGGAAGCAAGTGTTCCATTTTTCAAATAGTAAAACAAACAAGAATGAGTCCATTGAGAACTTCATGATAAATTCTATTTTTATAACAAATTATATTTAAAAAATAACTGAAATTATAAAGGTATGCTCTGGGGCACGAGACGTTTGTAGGGTTCCACAGGTGGACGGGATATTTTCCCATGCTCTGTCTCGGGGAAGCCTCAGGACTCTAGCGAGTCCTGAGTCTAGGATTCCCTCCCCCCCAGTGGCAGGTGAACCTGGAGGGGCTGAAGGACCCACGAGCACTGTGCTCTCCAGTGGCCGAGCCGGCTGCAACCTGGGGAGGGCAGGAGCTCCGCGGTGACGGACAAGCCTCTCCCCAAGGTCAGAAAGGAAGGTGGAGACGGTTACCTCCACAGGAGGGGTTGGTTTCCAGGGGCTGAATCGACCATGCGGTGCTGGGTGCAGAAGGGAAGGGGCCTGGAGGAGGTCCCCAGTTTCGGGGTGACCACGGACACAAGATGACCTAGGAGCAGGTGGAGTTGGGGGTGCTGGCAGGTATGGAGAGAGGCATCTTCTGGAGAGCCGAGCAGCAGCCCGGGGAGTCTGTGCCGGGGAGGAAAGGGCCCCACGAGGGGGCCACCACATCCTGCAGTGACTCGAGTCACTTGCACTCCACCCTCTTCCGCCGAGCTTCTGGGCAGTTGTGGGGAAACAGTGTCAGAAGCCACCATCAGGACGGGAACCGGGGGAACAAGTAGGGAGAGGCGAGGCTTGCGGGTCAAAGGATCACAAGCAGGGCTGGAACTCCAGAGGCAGCAACCATGGTCATGGAGGGCAGGCTGAGCCCGTCCCATCTCACCTAGTTCTGCCTGAGACCCAGGGGCACTGTTGCCTGAAGCTGGTTGGTTGCCTCAGACCAGCCTGAGCTCTGAGTCCAAGAATGTTGGGTGGCCAGGTTTCTCACCACCCTTGTCTGGCAGAGAAAAGAAACTGCAGACTCTGGGCAGATAGTCCACAAAGATTTTAACATTCTCTTAGTCTCCCGATATGTATTTCTCAGTTTGCTGAACATTGAGCCTAGCTCCGGAGACACAACTCCCAGTAGATGCCACACACCCCCTTTACTGGGGCAGACATTGCCAGCCCTGGAGACCACCTTTGGGAGACTCCCACAGTTGTCTGCATTTCAGTGGGACCCAAACTTTGAGATTGGGGTGCAGAGTAAGATGAGTTTTCTCAATAGCTCAAAGAGCTGGAAAAATGGCTAGATTGGGAGTCCACTGATCAGAGCTGGAGTCCTGGCTGTGAAAGTTTTAGCACAAGCCTGGATTGCAAGGGAGTGAGGTTAACTATGGGCTGTATTCTGTCACTTAGTAACTATGTGGCCCTTAGCAAGCCCTTCGATTTGTCTGAGCCTCTAAGTCCTCCGCTGCAGAATGGATACAATGACCAACGTATGGGGTTGGACAGAGCATTCAGTGAAAGAATGACTCAGAGAGTACCCGGCATGGTGCCTGGCCTGAGTTCTGTCCCGGGGAAAGGGAAGGTGTTCCCCATTGCTCCTTTCTCTCGGAGCCTTCATTCCCACCCAAGTGAAAGGGGGTAACACAGATCTTTCTACCTTACAGAGTAGCTATGAATCAGAGAGAATATAGGGGAAATCAGCACTAGCCAGAAAAGCGTAAGGTTGGAATCATGTTTACCAAGTTGACACGTTGGAAGCCGTCGTGTGGGCCACACTGGCGTCAGGAAGCGATGGAGAGGAGTGGGTTTGGTCTGATGTAGGAAGAGGTAAGGCGAGGTCCTAAGAACGGGATTGTATCTGGGACTGGAGAGCGCTGGGATGACTGGGGCAGCAGGGTGCTGGGAGGGATACCCCCTAGTGTGTGATGAAAGACGGGGTACACGAGAGACCACAGCCAAACTTCTGGCCTGGGCGAGAAAGGATGTTTGTGTGTCGACCACCAAGGTGGTAAGTGGTGCGATCGACGTCTCACAGATGATCAAAGACCTGGAAGCCAGTCCCATGGTCTTGGAGGGGATGCTCGCTCTCCCCCACATCAGAGATGATGCAAAAATTGAGGTCGTGTTAGGGGGATGGTGAACAAAAGAATATGTCGTCTCACACTGAGGATTAGGCTTCTCACTTTTAAAAACCAAACAGCTTTCTTTTAACTGTGAAGTTAAATTACCTTTAACTCAATTCAACTTCATTTAACTTCTATTTGGAAGGAAATCAAGTTTTTGTCCTTTGGGGCCATTATAACAATGCCTGGGCTACTCATTTAAAAGCTGGATTAAAAGCTGAAAGCTAATGCACGTGATTTCCTTAAGAAATCAAGACCTCCTTTCACTCTTTTCCTTCTGGGTGCAGGATATTATCATTTGTGATGCAAAAGGCAACATTTTAATTCCAGTTAGGGAATAAAAAACGGAGTGATAATAGGGCAGTCAGAAAGCTCCTCGGCCCCTGCAGGACTCCTAGATCCTCTGTGTCTGTATCTTAACTTGTGGGGGCCTATACAGCTGGGCACGGATTCCGGGGCTCCCACTGGGGAACGCGATCCCCATCTAGGATACAGCTTCTCCAACCACATGCAGGAGGGTGGACGACAGGTCTGACACATTCTTAACTGTAATCCTTTTCCAGTGAGTGAATCAGTCCCACCGATATCACCAGGGTATAGATGGGGGGACTCCAGAGAGATTCATCGTCTTGATTTGTCTACAGCTTCCCCTGAGAGGGGAACAGATACGTGAAGACCATTGAGTCCTGGGGGTTGTCCATTCTGATTGGTTTTTGACTACAGCTCTTAGCACCTGCAAATTATCATACCTTATAAAGATACACCCAGTAATGGGATACTATCTGCAATGAAGGACAAACATTCAGGCAACAACAAGGATGAACCTCAGATAAATTCATCTAAGTGAGAGAAGCCAGACTCAAAAGGCTCCAGACTGTAGGAGTCCATTTACAAGGTATTCTGGAGAAGGAGAGTCTAGAAGACAGAAAACAGATCATTGGTTGACCCAGTCTAGGGAGAGAGGTTGATGGCAAAGGAGCAGGAGGGAATGTTTGGGTGGTGGAAATTCTAGATCTTGATCACCGATGTAGGTAGTTAGAAGGCGTTGAACAGTCACAGATGTTTGTCAATATTGACAAGACTGTGCACTAAAAAGTCAAGGTACTCTCTATAAAAAGTACTCTCCATAAATCATACCTCAATAAACTTGACTCAAAAAATATTTTTAAGAACCATTAACAAAGATTGAATGACAGATGTGTTGAAGTGTTTAGAGTGAAGTGTCAAGCATTAAAAAATAAGATTTGTTGATGGATCCAAAGAGGAGTGGAGGTATAGATAGATAGGAGATAAAGCCAGTAGCGTCAAACATCCGTGGAAGGATCTAGATGGTAGGTGTGTGTTCCCACTATAATTCCCAGAACTCTTCCGTATGTGAAAATTGTTACTAATGAAATCTTGAAACACATTTAAAGTACACAGCTCACACATTTCCTTCGCCACTGGCGCCGTTTAGAGGGGTGATGGCAAGCCCACAAAACTGCCCAAACTCTGCAAGCCTTCATTTCCATCTGGCTGTACGGACCCAGTCTGAAGATATTTATGGCTTCTGACTGACATAGGAAGGTATTCGAGCCACGTTGCTAAATGCAACAAGCAAGTTGCCGAACGGGTCCTACGCAAACAATACACTGAGTGTATTTTAGTGAAAGAAATGCAAGCGCTCAGCTGTAGGGCGGTGGGCTGGAGACTTGAGAGGACTTCCCCTCTCTGTCTGACGTGTTTGTGTGCTGCTTGATTCTTAGATCGTGGAGACAAAGGCTTTGTATCAGATCAAAACCAAATGAACAGGTTCGTTTTTTAGTGTTACTGTCCAAGCTCATGGTCTTCCCAGGCTTGACAGAGAAGTGCCAGGGTGTGTGTGTGTGTGTGTGTGTGTGTGTGCACGTGCGCGCATAAACACACACATTTATATGCAGTCAAACAATTTCTAATCTTGCTGTTTTGGTGCAAAACCTGGTGTGCAGCAGTGGGTTATATTTGGCTTACATATTTTGAGATGGTTTCCATTCCCTTAGGACCCTCCTTCCCCACCTCTAGACTAGCTTAACGCTACTGAGAAAAAGTGCTATTTTGCTAATTTTCTGCTTCTAACCAGAGATCAAGTTGTTATTCTGGTGATTAACCTTGGGGCACTTTATATCTGTCTACAAACAACCAACCTGAGAATAAAAGGTTTCAGGATCTGTCACCAAGCCCTGAATTCTCTAATCCCTCCACTGTTTTCATTCCTTTTTTATATTTGTTCATTGTAGTTGTTTGTGTTTCTTCTTCCTCTCCTTCCCTTTGCCCTCCACACCCTCTCTTTTGTCCGTCCTTGGCTGGAGACAGCTAAAATATCTGTCCAGATCAATGGACATACAAAGAGAGCACTTTCTCAACCAACAGAACCCCCTTGAATTATTCAGAGTATCTCCCTTTCTCGGGTTTCCCATCCCTTTTTTTCCCTTGGCAGTAGGAGCTGGAGTGGGGCCCTTAGCAATGGCACTCCCGGACTCAATCATGGGCAGGAAGAAGGGGAAGTCTCGTATAGAAGCAATTGTTCTGGATCCTGAGAAAACAGGGAAGACCATGTGCGAAGGTATATAAATAATCCTCACATCAGTATGAATGCTGGGGCCCCTAAACAAAACACAGCCGAATTCCCCGTGGTTGGCAGAACTGTGGGATAAACAAGACATGGGGAGAAGCTCACCACCGCAGCGGGGGGCCGGGGGGCGTGCTGCCCACTGTCTGAGCGCAGGCTGCTAACGGACAATTTTAGCAGGTGGATGAGCTGGAGCCCAGGAGAAAGTAAAACTTGGAATGACAGAGCATGTCCTAAAAACCTTCTTTCTTTATTTTTTATACTCAGGGTGACCCCCTCATTGACCTCCTTCCAAATTTTGAAGCCTACGGCTTTATTTCTTCATTTTTTAAAAAAGATTTTTATTTATTTATTTGACAGAGAGCGAGAGCGAAAGAGGGAACACAAGCAGGGGGAGTGGGAGAGGGGGAAGCAGGCTTCCTGCCGAGCAGGGAGCCGGACACGGGGCTCGATCCCAGGACTCCGGGATCATGACCTGAGGCGAAGGCAGATGCTTAGTGGACGGAGCCACCCAGGTGACCCGAAGCCTATGGCTTTAAAGGAGCCAGAAGGCACGAGAGGAACTCTCTGGGGGGAAGACGGAGCTGAGAAGATCCCGCACAGATCCCGGAGGGAGCAGCCCTGGGGAAGAGGGGAGAGGGGCAGGGCCGACGACACGTTGGGGAGCCCTGCCAGGTAGCCGGGAAAAGGGAGCAGCAAGCCGACAGGAGGTGGCCGCCCTGCAAGCTGACGCTGGCGCTGAGGTGTGGGGCCATGTGCACAGGGGTGGCCTGTGGACCTTGGCGCCCTGCACGCTCCCCCTTCCGTGGGCTGCTCTGGCTCCCCGGGACCTCCCCAGGGTCAGCCCTTCTGGAGACACGAGTCGTGTAGAGGAGAGCACAAGACCTTTCTAGAAGCAGAGGGTTCCCAGAGCCCCGTGGGGTCGGGGGGACGGGTGGCTTCTGTCCCCGTGCTCCCTTCTCCAGCATGGCCTCCCCCCAGCCCCAAAACGTGGTGGGGGCCCTGGTGGCGCCTCGGTGCTGTCCCACATGTCACCATCACCATTTCGTTCTCTCCGATCCAACAGCCGTCAGGCCATGGACCAGGTACTGTGTGAGGAGCTGACACAATTTCGACTTTAATCTCCCCGAGAGCACCGGGAGGCTGGTCTCCTAATAGCCATTTCATGGTTCAGGAAGCGGACATCCAAGGAGGTGGAGTGACTTGTCCACAGGCCCGTAGCTAAGAAGCGGGAAGGAGCCAGATCTCCCGGTTATCGAGGCGGGTCCCCCTGCCAGGCTTCCTCTCCCTGATGTCCCCGAGCACCAGCAGAGTGGGGAAGGGTGCCCCTCACGGCCATGGCCTGTCTCGACACAGCTGGCATTGCTCAGAGAGTCCAGGTGCCCCCTGAGCTATTGCTCATACCCCTCTCTACCTGGGGTGTCAGGTAAGCAGCCTGATGGGGTTTCCGGGGCGTCGCACAAGCCCCTCCTTAGTCCACCCCCATAACGCGTTTGGGTCTTTCTCTGGTGGCCCCTTTAAAAATGCAAATATCCCTGAGAAGGGTAACACATCCCAGCTCTCATACCTTGGCTCCATTATGTTCTATCCTGCACTACCATGAACTCTAAATAACATCAATATCTCATTACAGACACCAGGAGTGAAAAGAAAAGCAAGGGGCATGAAGGGAAAATGGACTTTGGGAGTCGCTGCTTTAACAGGGATATAATTTTGATTGAACTTGAAACTTTCCTGAGTACACTAGATGCCGGGCATTTTGCTGAGTTAGAGGCCTACAGAGCATGATCAGAATTACCTACGGAGATTTGAATATGGGCCGTGTGTTGAATAAAATACTAGGGGAGCATCGATTTTATTACGCACTTACATAGAAAAAGGACTTTACTTTTTAGAGATGCTCTTACTAAAATATTCAGAGTTGAGATGTCATAATGTCTGCAATTTATTTTAAAATACTTCGGCAGGATGTAGATGAAACGAATATAGCAAAATGTTAGCAGCTGTTAAATTTAGGTGATAGGTATATGGGATTCATTGTGTTATTCATTGTGTTATTTTCTCTACCTTTCTGTACTTTTGAAAATTTTCATTAAAAATTAGAAGTAAAAAAGTAAAAGCTTTCCAGTAGCTCAAAATCCAGGTTCTATGGCAAGGATGACAGGTTTTATGGTAAGCAAAATCCAAAGATGGCCCCTTGATTCCTGACCCTGGTTTATATATGCTCATGTAACTCCTTTAGCTAGAATGTGGGGAAGACTTGTGAATATGACGGTATTTTACTTCCATGATTAGGCTATGTCATATGGGCAAAGATTAAGGGTTTTGCAGATATAATTAAGATTCCTGATCAGTTGATTTTGAATGAATCAAAAGATTATCCTGGGTGGGCCTGGCCTAATCAGGAGAGCTCTTTAAAGGAGAGATTACAGGCAGCACCAGATACTCTCTGGGTTGGCCTTGAGAGAGCTGAACTGACATATAGACAGGGCCATGTGACAGGGAACAGTGGGGAGCCTTCAGCTGTGGAGGGCCTTCCATTGCTGATGTCTGCAACAACTAAATTCTGCCAATAACCCTTGAGTTTGGAAGAAGACAGTGGGCCCAGAGGAGACAGAGATTCTGGCTGATGCACTGACTGCAGCATTGGCAGACCCTGAGCGGACCTCGCTAATTCATGCCCAGTCTCCTGACTGATGGAAATGGTAAGGTAATAAATGCATGTTGTTTAAGACAATAAACTTGTGGTAATTTGTTACAAAGCAATGGAATACAAATGCAGGTTTTGGCTATTGAGGCAAATCTAATTGATTAAAAATAGCAGTGCTGGATGGGAAAGGATTCCAAGCCTAGGCCTGGCTTCCCTGGGAGAGTGCGAGTGAGCTGCGGTTGATTGGCAATGTCTGCCTGGGCACGGAAGTGGCGGCACAGGGCCCTCCTACTGAAATTTGTGGTCCCTTTGCAGATTGGAGGGAAATGGGTTATTAACTGATTTTCTCAATGACAGAATAACCCCAAGGGTTGTTCTTTGGTCTCTGAGTCAGAAGGGACACTGACCTATGAGAAAAGCCTCAGAGAAAGGGGACAGAAAAAAAGTTATCAAAGACAGAGTTTAGCCATTACAAAACAATGCCAAGGGCCAGCCTGATGTTTGCAGTGAGACACTTCTCCATGGTTCTTTCGCTCTTCAGTGTCTTCCCGTTTCCCTTTCCATGGCCTCGAATTCAAACATGCACAGGTGTTCCATGAGTTGGAAAAATCAACCCCAAAGTCACCTGGTCCCCTGCTATTTCTGACTCACACTGCCTCGAACCCGGCGGGGCTCTTGACCACCCTGGAGCAAAGCCAGAATCCCCTCCCCTTCCTCAGATACTTGTGCCAAAGAGGTTGGGACTGGCTTGCTTCGTGTCCAACCTGGAGGAAGCACTTACTGACACATCACTGTTTCATAGGAAAGCCATGCAGAAACCTTCCTCCAGAGCCCAGATGTTTGTCTCATCACTCAAGTAAAATCGCTACGATGAAACAGGCCTTTCCCCCAAATTCTTGTTTGTGGGGCGTAGGCCGCCTCCCCACTGCCATGCGACAACACAGATCGACCCATTCTTTCCCAGTCGCACATCCCACCGCAGGGTGTTGTCCGACAGCCGTGGGACCACAGTCCTCTCCCCACGGACGCAGAAACTGAAATCTGAACTTCCAAGTAGGCTCAGGTGAAAGAAGCGGATAAATAAGAAGGGAAAGCCTCTCAGCAAATTGCTAATGGCTCCTTAATTGTATTAAAGACTTTGCCGGGAGCAACTGCTTGTATGTGGGGTACTATTTCAGACTCAACCAGCCGAGCTTGGCCCCCGAACCTGGTAGACCACCACTGTGTTTGTTTTTTACATTCCTAAACCATTCATTCCTCTTAATTCAACTGTCTTCACCCGGGGCTTCGTCCATGTAAGTCTCACCAACGTATAACTAGACTTAAATAACACCATGTAATGGGCCTTTAATGAGAGCAACGTGGAGCTCTTAAACCCAGGCTCAGTGGCCCACACCGGTCCCATTCTGCACCCGAGCATCCTATCGAAAGAGTTCACTGCCAGGGTTTGGACTTGAGAGCTCTGACTTAGAAATTAACATGTTTTTGCTTTTCTGGAAAAGTCAGGAAACCTGGCAACGTGGACCTCCATTTCTCACAAAAGCAACCTGATGACATCAAACAGTGGCTGTCTTTCTGTGGGAGGACACGTGCTTCCCCCTTTTACCACAGTCCCCACCGCTCCCTGTTGCCTCCTCAGGCTGAGGTCACGTGTCAGTTGTTGATTGTCAGCATGGCTTCACCATCATTTTTCTCAGGACAAAGAAGAAAGGGGGGTGTTCCTCACCGCTGTGAAAACAGCCCTCTGGCTCATTTGCCTCCATGGCTTAGCCCCGCTGACTGAGTTTGCTGACATCTGACTTAAATCACCCTTTCCAGCAACAGACACACACCAATATGTTACTTATTGGTGGGTAATGGTCTGGGCATACGTTTGGAATGCCTTTTCCTTCTCAAATTACTTCAACACCGAAATCTCCCTTTTGGGTAGTGTTCCTATCAACTCAAGAGGAACCGCAGCGTGAGTCTGATCATTTAAGCAGCAGGCGATTGGTCCTTTAACCCACTGAACCACCCAGGTGCCCATGACGGGTCCTTTAAAGGAATTGTGCCTCCCTCGAGTTTCACCCACTCTAGCTACACAGCTGCTCCATTCAGACATCGCATACTCTCCCCACCCCCACCCATCCCAGAATAAACGAAAGTTCCAGTTCACACAACTCCTGACTGGTATAAATATTTATCTGTATTTTCCACCCAGATGCAGAAAGAGGCCCTCTCTCGCTTGCTACTTGAAACACAGCGTATTTCGTTACCCCTGATCAGGATTGAGCTGCAGGAAGCAAACAGGAAGAGAGGGGAAGAGGAGAATGAAGGCCTCGGAGAGGGTGCCCGGACGACGGAGAAGGGGGCAGGCAGGAGTGTGTAGGGGAGGGCGTGGAGAAGGCAGGCCGGCCGCGACGAGGGGTGCAGGCCACACCCGGGGGACACTCACGGTTGAGCTGTCGTCTCCGGATCCGGTCCCTCCATGGCCTGCTGCGGATCCAGTGTAATCGAGAAGGTAGCACCATGGTCCCCAGGTGAGCCTTCTAAAACCCTCTCATGGCGGGGAGCGACAGGGCGCCCAGCGATACGGAAGACAAGTCCAAGTGCATAAAAAAAAAAACAAAAAAAAAACCCTCTTCTCTTTTTCGTGTCTGAGGCTTCCGTTGACTTCTTTTATCTTACAACTTGCTTTTCCTTTCCTTCCCGTAACTCCCCGCCGGCCCGAGGGCAGCTGCCGCCCGGGGCTGTGGGGCCGAGCCTCTCCCGGGCTCCTGGGCCATGTTTTATGCATGAAGATGATGGGGCGGTAATTTATTCTAGCCGAGCTCCTGTGTCGGCCCCACGTCAGCGGAGCCCGGCTGGCTGGGGGAGGGCAGGTGCACGCATCTGCAGGAAGAATGGCCTGAAATGGGAATCCCTCTCGGCGGGCCAGACTGGAGACCCGAGCCTGGCTGCCGGGAACGCCGGGCAGGACGGCTGCAGCCCAAGTCAGGGCAATGGACTTCACGTTTTAGGGCACGTGATTTCTTTACTGCTGCATCCCCAGCACCTGGCACAGTGCAGGCGAACAATGCATAGTTGTCGAATGAATGAATGAACGAACGGTTCAGTGACAACCAGCCTAAGGACTTTTCGGTGCCCCAATGAGTCCTTTATGCCAGTGAACCTGCTCGGCCCATGGTCCCTCCAATAGGCTTGCTTGAACCTGCCGGCCCATGTCTCTCCCCAGACTTTTCTCTCCATCAAGGACCACACTCCTGCCCCACTCATGCTTTGAAATCTCATTTTCCTGTGACGGATTCCTGAAGCCACAAGACTGGGTCAGCCCCATGCACCTGCACCCCTCAGACTCTGGCCCGGGACCAGATGGCCCTCATCGGTCAGAGCTCTTGCTTGCTTGCTGGTTTGTGTGTGTCCGAATAGCGAGGCTGCTTCTCGGTGACAGCTGCTGTGTGGTCCTCTCCCCGGGCCGCCGCAGTCAGTGGTTCGCCTGGGAAATTGGGGACATTAAGGAGTGGCTGGGGCGTTCTGCCTCCCCAATCTTCACCACCCTGAATAAATGTATAGTCTAACTCAAGACACTATTGGCTATAAAAACACAGCCTGGACACAGGTCCCCAAGCCACCTTCGACAGACATCGCAGAGCTGCACCGGGAGGGGACGCGCTCACGATGGGTTGTTCTGTCCTATGCAATGTCCCCTTGCTTCACACAGCCCACTGCTCTTGATCAAAGCCTTAGGGACAGTCTTGTCACAAGGTCCCAACTGGAAAAAAGTAACACTCCACTCCCCAAATGTAGCCCAAGGGAATCCAGCAGTTGGCTGAAGACAGAAAGCCTGTCATGTCTCTGCTGTGTGTCCCCCGGGCCACAGCAGGGGGATGGGGAGCTGCTGAGAAGTGGGGGTCGGGGGGGTGGCATCACCAACGTCCTTGTGCCTTGTTGGCTCCGGCTCAGAAGAGAAAGAACCTCCAGACCTCCCAGGGTTGGCGTGATGAAATGAGATAAAGTTAAATAACCCCAGGGGCTGGCAGGCGTTAGATGGTTCCCCAGGAGCTCACTAGTAAACCAGGGGTAAAGTCATCTCCAAAATACCTGGCTGCAAACTCTCGGTAGCCTGCTGACTCGCCTCCTGCCTTTGCCATCACTGGACCTCAGTATCTTCATCTGTCAAATGGGGGTAAGAACGACAGCCGCCGCCTTACGGTTCTGCTGACGTCACGAGTGGTTACGTGCCACGGGCTTAGAACTGCACTCCGCATAAAGAAATTGCTCCTTGTTGTCAGTGGCCACTGTTGACCAGCAACGCGATTTCATCCAGGCCGGCAAATTCCCTGGGCCTTTGGTTCCTCCTCCGCCAAGCAAGGGGGTCTGGGCTGCCTTCCACGGAGAATCCTGAGTATTCGGTTCCCAGTGCTGCCATAACATTGCCACCAGCTTGATGCTGTGAAACAACACAAAGGTCTTAGTTTCCAGTCGGGGAGGCCGAAGCCTGAGGTGGGTCTCACCAGGCTGACTGACACGGGCTGTCGCAGGGTCCCGGGGAGCCTCTTTCCCAGCTTCCAGGGGCTGCTGGGAGTCCTTGACTCTACTTCCAGGTGATCCTTGTTAGGGAGACCCCCTGGGGGGTGGGGATGGGGCCCTTTACACTAAATGTAGTGACTCAGCGGTTGAGGCTCACGTGGGGCCTAGCAGGACGAGACAACCACCGTCGGACCCTGGTTGTGCCTGCCTCTCGAGCTTTGTTTTCTGAAGCAGGGGGAGGGGAGAGGCCAAGGTCAGGATGAAAGGTTGTATCACCCGACCGGTCCTGAGTGGACACAGCCCCCTGGAGTGATGCAGGCTGTCGAAGAAACCCGCGTATCCGTTGAGGGCCTAGGAGGGGATGTTCTCACAGTCTGCTCTGCTCCGGACCCCCAGTCATTGCCAGCAACGCATTTCCCTCTACACGGCCCTTGCCCCGGGCCGCAGAGAGGGAAGAGGAAGCTTCCAGAGAAAGCTCCCTTCCGCCACCTTGGTTCACCGTGGGCCCTTCAGAGTCTGTGCCCGCAATGAACTCGAGCCTACAGTATGTGATACAAAAGGAAGCATTTTTTCTTCCTTTTTTTCCCCCTGCGATCAGCATCAGACCTTCTCTCCTCATTAAGGCGCACATTTCCTCAAGCCGCTGCTGCATGAGTCACTGCTTTTCTGATGCACATAATTCACAGCAGCAGCTGAGGGAGAACAGCAGGCCAGAGGGGGCGGAAAAGTACAGTTAGGTCTGGAATGAAAGGCAGTTGAAAAGTTTGCATTTCCTCTTCCCTAGTGCATTTCAATGCAGACCTGGCGTTTGCTCATTATGATCACGGAGAGACTGGGGGCCGGGGGGACCAGAGCAGGAAGCAGAGGACCCCCTGCCACGCTCTCTCCTTCTTCCTGGTTGCACTGGCCGTGCTCTGGACCCCTAGCTCCCACCACATGGTTCCCTCTTCTGGCTCCGCGAGCCTCACCTTTTCCTCCATCGAGCACATACTCCTACGTGCTCGGAATAAATGGTCGGTGGAGTGTTCCCCCCGGGAACATTCTCACTCGTGCTAAGCGTCGAATATCAATTTTGACTCTTCTCTGGGCCTGTGTTGCTATTAATTTTTCATAAGCTGCAGAATTGCATGGCAAACACAGAGATTCTGCTAGGAGCAATGTGTTTAAAAGAACATGGGGGGGAAGCATAATTATGAGATCCTGTCTTCATTTTTTTCCTTCAACTGATTTTCAATCAATGGAAACTAGATGTTAGGTTCAGGAGAAAGCACGCCAACATGTTTATTTCTACTTAAAAACTGTCCTGGGGAGAAACAGACCTTCAGGGAGTCAGTGGAGGATGGAAACCGCTGAGACAAAGCACACCAGGCTACTTTTAAAGCAAACCACTAAGGGAAAGGTTGGTATTATTTTTAAATAAAAGCTTATCAAACACCAGGAGGAAAGAATAGCACAGCACTTAATTGGTTTCTCTCCTGCCACAAAGGCACATGCAAAGGACAGAGGGTTCAGCTTGTTCTCTGGAAAATGGAAAGGGAGTAGGAGCCGGGTCCTCGCTGTGGCCATCCGGCCTGCTACCTACCCACACTCATGGAGTGCTTACCCAGAAACAGGCTCTGTGTTGCAAGCTTTAAGGAGATATATGCTTTTATTTCATTCTGCTGTGTTCTTTTTTATAAGTAGAGAAGAAAGTGAAGGCCAAGAGTGATTGCTCTAGATAGTAATTATCGAATACATATGGTGCTTCCCATATATTAACTCATAATACTGGCATGATAATCACGAGCCCATTCTGCAGATGGTGAAACCGAGGCCCAAATAAGTTTGGTGATTTGCCGCAATCGCACGCCTAGCAAGTGGCTGAAATGGGATTTGAATTCAGACAACCTGGCTCTGGGTTCAAACGCAGCCTCTATTAACTCTTCAGATCAAGTAATTAAAAAGCATTGCCGTGTACCACACACGACTCGTTACATAGTCGGTGCTTCTGAAGTGTGGTGCTACCAGTCCATTTTTGAAATACACGGCATGTAGCCTTGGCAACAAGAATTATGAAGTAATAAAGAATCAGAACACTTGATGACTATTAGAGAACTTTCTTAAACAATATCACGTCCAAAAGTCTCATTTTAGAAAAGATGAAAACGAGGCTCAGAGAAGTTGCAGCATGTACAAGTTTGCACAGCAGGATTGGATGGATGGATCCTGGCCATGCCTTCATCCAGCCCATCCCTGAACCTCATTACAAGGTTCTTTCCACTGCTGCTGAGACTCAATTTCACAGGAGCTTGGAGGCCTAGAACATTGTTGGGGGATGGTTTTTGTGGAGTAGAGACTGAATTGTGAGTTGGCCTCTGAGAGGGGAGCATGAGGCTAAAGAGAGGCCAGTGCCTGCATTTGGCATGTGCTCTTCTCATCCCTCACCTCCCTCTCTTCTTCCCCCCTTCCTCCCTCACACTGGCTCCTCCACAGCCTTCCCTGTGTCAGTGCACAATCCCACCTCCCGTCCAGTTCCTGCAGCCAGTGAGGTGGGCCCTCCTCCTTGCTCTCTGATCCTCATGCCCCACATTCAAGGGTTCTACTCCCGATCACCTCTCCGATCTGCTCCCTAGCCATCCTCACAGTCCCCATCCCGGCCCAAGCCACCATCACCTGTCACCCAAACCACCTTGACGACTTCCTCCTCAGTGTCTTCCTGTCCCATTTTGGCTGCCCACTCCAGTCCACTTGCTGGTCAAAACCAGAGCCATCGTTTGAAAATCCTGGAATGACCACATACTGCCACCACCGAAAGCCCTTGGGGAAGGTGGAGGACTCTGGGATAAAATCCAAATTCCCTAACCTCACGAGGTAACTGTTCCCACGAGAAGAAGAGACGGGTAATGAAGACATTCACCTCCTGGGAGAGACTCATCCCCTGGGCACAAGATAGGGAAGTGCCCGTGCACGGAGTGGAAGCTTCCGGAGGCGGGGTCCGGGATGGCGCCCAGGGAAAGAAATACAGGAATCACTCAGCTGTGAGCTTGTTGAGTAGTGACCCCACGTCTGTCCCCCGAGCCCTCTAAATTGACAATCCCTGCCAGGCCTCACCGAGGAAGGGTCTTATTTTCTTCTGTAATTGAGGGCCCAGATATTTTTAGTTTCATAATAATCGATTATGCCAAGAGTGACTGACATCCATGGCCTCCCATGGGGACGAGAGCGAGGTTGCTGTCTCAGCTACCCCAGGACAAGTATTTCCTTGTTATATTGAGTCACAGAACGTCCAAGTCTTCTTCAATCTCAATGGTAGTGGATCTGGACCGTTCTCAACCTTGTCAGAAGGGAAGGGGTGAAAGACGCCATGATCTGAAGACAGCGTCTCTTCTTTTACCCCAAAGTAAGCATAGAATCAGAACCTCCCAGGACTGCGGAGCTGGAGATACCAGACGTCTCACTGGTCTAGATGTGGCCGCCCCACACTTCACTTCCCAAGGGGAAGCAGAGATGTAAAGGACGGAAAAGTCTCATCAAAGCCACAAAAGCAGTTGGTTCCCAAGGCAATCGTAACACCCCGCTGTTCTGGTGCGTAGTTCGGGGCTCTCTCCACGTGCACAAGCCATTACAAATCAGGCTTCTCACACAGGAAATACATGCATTTCTTGAATGTTTGGAACATTCTATTTCATGAGTGAGCAAACAGCATAACAAGGACTATATTTTAAAATGGTGCCACGAACTCGGAGAGGCTCAGAGCTTTCACACAGCTTGCTCACAGAGGGATATTCACCATATATTTGTAGGACAGGGAGGGAAGAGATGGAAGGAAGATAAGGGAAACAATAGGGAGGGGCCATCTCTCCTTGTGTCTCTGCCATGGGTCCTGGACTCACAAGCGTCTGATCCACCTGCTGGAGGGAGCTCATCCAAGTAGCCCGGAGGTGTTTTCTTCTCTAGGTTCATCCCATTCAGATATTTTAAATGTTGTGGGCACTGGACGTATAAAGAGGAATAAAGCATGGATTTGCCCTGGAGAGCTTAATCTTGTGGGGAATGCAGACAGAGTCACAAATAACTACGTGGCCAGATCCAACGGGGTTGGTGTTGGAGGAGCCCCAGCGAGTCACTTGGGAGCCCAGACGATGAAGTGATTCTGACTGGAAGGAAAAAGCCAAAGCAGGTCTGGGGAGGTGGCTGCATCTGAGCTGTGTCTTGAAAGACTGGAGGATGTCAAGAGGGGGAGAGGAATGAGGAGAAAGGCATGGCAGGCCGAAGACTCACGTGCGCAAGGCTGTGGGAGAACATCATGACAAGCAGGAAAAGGAGGGAAGGTCCAGGGCGGGCGTGCAGCCTGAAGGGCAGGGCTGCGGGGAGGCTGCATAGTGGGGGCAGGACAGAACCTTCTAGTCCCGAAAGCAGGGGACTTGTTCTGGCACCTGTGGGCCTGCCTCACCCATGGGGTGTTCTGCCACCTCCTCCTCCTCAGAGATCTTGCACTTCCTCCCTTCATCTCAGCAGGCTTGACAAAGGGGTATCACAGAGGCTCCAAGATGCCACAGGGTGTGGCCATGCAAGGACACCAAAGGACGGTGCTATCTCGAGAGACCAGAAGCTGCCGCTGGGCGTCTCCAAGAGAGCGGGCGGCAGCCTTCACGGAGCTGTCTTGTCCCAGGGTGGGGTGTCGAGGTCCAGGGCCTAACTGAGAAGCAAGGCCCCCAGGGAAGACCCGTCTCTGGGCACCACCTCACACTCAGCAAAACCTCAACAGAAAAATAGAAATCAGACAGGAAATCCATGCATGTACAGAGAGGAAGAGAAACTGACAAAATGAAAGCTTTGGGTTAAATGGTGAAGATATTTAAAAGTGAAACTTTTAAAATATAAAAAAAGTAAGCATTTATTGAGCAAGTAGCACGTGGTGGACATTGTGAATGATTTGGGGGCTTTATCCCCTATGTAGCTGGAAAGCTTAATTATCATCAGAAATTTGCTGGGCAAGAGTAAAATTTGAGCCAAAGAGTTAGCTGGTTGATGTCAACGGTCAGCGTCATGGAGTTAGGAGAGCCTGTTCCTCCGGGTTTGCCAGATGTGAGCACAGACGGTCTTAACATCCTGGGAACCCCCTGGTCCTGGGTGAACTGGGGTGTCTGATTGCTCAGGCTCTCTCTCTCTCTTTGTTTTAGGGTTTACTTCTGGAGAGACCTGGACAGCTGTCTCATCAGGCCCCTTCTCTCCTGGCCGGCTATGTGTGAACACTGCCAAATTCCGACTTCCGTATTTTACAGTTCTTCCTTACGATCTTGCACTTTCTTCCAACACCTGATGCTGCAGGTGCGTCCAAAGATGAGCACTGCAGGTGAGCCCAGTGCACATCACTCCCTCTCCCAGCGCGCCTTCCTGCCCTGCACGGGCAGCCAGTGCCAGCATTCTGCAGACTCACCTGCCCCTGGAGCTCCCCGTGTGACGCACGTCTGTCAAGCAGGAGCTCTGATATGAGTCTGGCAGGAGGCAGTGGGGAAAGCAAAGTCGCTGGGCTCGCAGCAGGAGAGTGGACTGTGCGGCAAGCATATCGTTCGTCTTCTCCCCAGGCCAGGACGGGTAGAGCAGCTAGTCAACTCAGCAGCTTCTGATCATGGCGGAGGCTTGATGCTTCTGGTCCCTGCCCAGCTCCCTTAGCTGGCCTGTGCTTCTGAGTTCAGACAGGGCACCTTGAGTCCTCCCGATGATGTTACGAGCTGTCAGTTACCATACCCAATGCTCTTTTTGCAAAAATTCGCGAGAGGATCCTGCAATTTGCAATCCCTGAACCACAGACTGGGACAGATGGTAACTAGAATGCCATCACCCATAGTCTAATAGTAGCTTTCTGGAATGCTCGCACTGGAAGGGAATCGGAGGCTGCGTCCAGGCTCCGGGAGAAAGCCCGCTCTGATGGCCTGGGGCTCTCTGTTAGGGCACCAGAGAGAGAGGAATGCAGTTGGGCTAGACTCCCTCCATCTGTGGGTTGAGACAAGTGACAGAACCAAGTCTTCCCTCTTTTGTTTTACATTCGTAGTGTCCTGTGTACGGGATCTTCTGCTAAGGTGTTGACTTGGTCAGGGTAACTCTGGAAATTGAAGATTTTGGACCCGTGTCTTCACCCCGAATCTGTAGAAATAGAAGCTACGATCATCTTTGATGTCAAGGGTTGAATAATTGTTAGTGTAACTTTTTGAAGAAAGTAAATGCTCTGTTGAAAATTTCTTGCTCAGCGAAGATAAAGAAGATTCAGAATATTTACATTCCAGTATACGTTTTCACTATATATGTCTCTGTGTATTACAGTATGTATGTATTACATTTAAGGAGTATTATAAACAAAGGGGCTACAGAGAAGGAATGAAGTTCCTGCTCAAATTTAAATTTGTATAGATTCTATTTCTTACAATCATAAGTTTCCTTTACTAGTCAGTAGTTTAAAATAAAATTCAGTTTGGTCCTCTATAAAGTTTGTCATATGTGCTTGCAATAAAAAATGGTATTTGTTACACTAGCTATAGAATATGACTATTACAGGAGACAGAATCTTCTTACTTAACTATTAACGAAGTTGTCAGCCTTGTGCTATTTTCTCTTCCACTGTGTACGTTGCTTGGGTTCTCCAGTTGGACACATAGCACCTCGGCTGGCTCTTCTCACAGCTGGAGAAAGAAAATAAGGTCACTTTGCCCGAATCCACAACACAGAGCATAGTTTCTTTGACAATTCCTAGAGTTTGGGGTTCCTCACTGTCTCTTCCATCCGAAAGGACTCACGCCCTGGGGATTTTCTCTCCGAGGGGTATTTTCACCTTCAAACTCAGAGGGTGTAAAGCTGAGCGCCCCACCCAGCTGGTAATGTGGCACCTGTCGACGCAAAATGAACCAACATTTTTAAAATTTTTAAAGAGAAAGGAAAAGAGTTTTATCTGAGTCCAAGTTGGGACAGCTGCCCAGGATACATGATCTTCACAAAGAAGAGAGTGCCCTGGGGAAGGAACATTTGGCCTGGGGATATATATATATATTTAACATTAAGAGTTACAAATCATTAGGACGAAAGACATTCCAGAAAGTGACAGACTTTATCTTATGTTTTTAGTATGTGCAAGGCTCTATGACTTTAATCTTATGGGAACCAGGGAGGTTTCTTTTTCTTTGTGTTTGAAAGGGTTCTTTCTGGTTATTATTATTATTTTTTTAATGAAGCAGATGCACAAGTATGCTCAGAGCAGAAACAGAGCCCATGTTTTGAGGTTTAGCTCTGTCGATCTGACCTTGGTAAATATTAAAGGAGAGCTTCCCTGGGAGCCCACAAACATGAAAAGTTGAAAATTTCCTTTATGACACCCAAGAGTGGAGGTGCCTGGGTGGATCAGTCAATTGAGTCCCCCACTCTTGAATTTGGCTCAGGTCATGATCTCATGGTCATGGGATCAAGCCCCGTTGGGCTCCAGGCTCAGTGGGGAGTCTGCTTGAGATTCTCTCTCTCCCTCAGCCCCTCCCCCCAACTCATGATCTCTATAAATAAATATATACATCAATCAATCAATCAATCAATCAATCCTTATTACCCCCATGAGTCCAGTCTGGGTGAAATGCCTACGTACCCAACCTGAGGCATGAGGACAGGAAAGGGAACTTCTGGAGCTGGAAAGAGCTGAAGATAAACTTCAAGTTTTTTCTCTTTTCATCAAGAGCAGATGTCCTGGAGCACCTGGGTGGCTCAGTGGGTTAAGGCTCTGCCTTTGGCTCAGGTCATGATCTCAGCGTCCTGGGATGGAGCCTGCTTCGGGCTCTCTGCTCAGCAGGGAGCCTACTTCCCCCTCTCCCTCTGTCTGCCTCTCTGCCTACTTGTGATCTCTCTGTCAAATAAATAAATAAAATCTTAAAAAAAAAAGAGCAGGTGTCCTCCCTAAAAGTCTTTTCCTTGCAAGCAATAGCAATCCACCATAAACATAACCTGAGTGTTGTTTTTTTTTAAAGCAAGTGGAAGGTTATTATTATAAGATGGTGGGACAAACGTTTCCAGCAGGTGTGTGAGGGAGAGGACCACCCCAGGGAACCCGGGGCAGCTATGACTCCTCCTCCGTCTGGCCCTCACCTGCTATAGAGTCTAACCTGGGCTTCTGAGGGCTCAGCTGCCTTCCTGGCATTACAGGCAGTGCCTGGCTCTGGAGTTAAACCAGAGGACTGAATCCTGACTGCCCCTCTTCAGGCTGCGTGACTTTACTCAAGACCCTTGAGACACGAGTGTCCTCGACCTTGGATGAGAACAGCTAGAGTTCCCACTCTATGAGGTTGTGTTGAGGATCAGATGAGCTCATCCACGTGGAAACAGTGGGTGGGAAGAGCCAGCCCTTAATATTTATTAGCTTTTAATCTGGTTACATACTTTTCTTTCTCCCCGTGGGTCAGTTTTCTCAGCTTCACTGGGTCTACGTCCAAGCTTGGCCACCCCACAGCGGTGACCCCACTTCTAAGTCCACACCATGCCAATCCAGGCCAACAGCCAGACTGAAAATGATTCTCTCAGTCTCCAAACCAAAATATCAGCAGAAAGAACTTTCTCGACTCGGTTGTGGTCATGGAGGCAAGTGAAGTCAGCTGTGAAAGGTTGAGTTGCATGCAATGTGGGAGTGGGGGTGGCGGGGTGAGGAGTGAAGATGGTGGTAGTTCTCAAAGAAAGAAAGGGTGTCTTCATGGTTCGTTAATCTTCCCCCGGGGGCGGGGGGCAGCCACCCTACATTTTGTGGTGTTTTGTGATAAGTCTTTATTGAGCACTGTTGGTGCCCATCCCAGATACTAAGTGTCCTTTTACCGTATCTGTGTGTGGTTTGCCCCCGAAACCCCTGCTTTGTGCTTTGGCTCCTAACTGCCTTGGATCTACGGAGTCACTCTGCTCATAAGCACAGAGGGCCAGAAGGGCCTGGAAGTCTTTGTCTTCCTTTCCTTTGGGGCCATCCACAACCTGGGAGTTCCAGCCACGCGTGAGGGAGTCTGACAGCCTAGCCTCCTTGCCCCACATGGGGACACACTCTGAGGCATAACTTACCCCCACCCAGTGATCCCCTCGAGGGGGTCAGGCTGAGGCTGGGGGTTTGCTTGGGTTCTTCCCCTTCTCTGTCTGGCCTCCCCTCCTCACTGGCTTCCCCTGAAAGCATTTCCTTAATAAATGACTTACACATGAGTCCTGCTCTCAGGGTCTGTTTCTGGAGCTCAATTTAAAACAATCCCACAGATTAAAAAAAAAAATGAGTCTGAACTCATTTGTGAGCCATTAATGAATGTAAATGATGTCCACGTGAAAAGAATTCTTGCACTCCTCGGAGATTTGATTTTGTTTCTCAGCCTTGCGTTCTTCACTGGGTCCCACCCACCGAGAGGGGCTGTGAGGAGCCCACTCTCTCTGCCTTCAGAAAGTGATCTTCTTTCAAAGAAAACAAGGAGGACAGCCACTCTTATTATAAAGATAGAGAGAGGAAAGAAAGAATAGAAGGTTGGTCTGGTATGTGACCTGCTCTTTATTGTCCCCTTCCCCCTCCCAGCTGAGAGAGTAGTTTTAACTTTCAGAAAAATAAACTCTTCCTGCCAAGTCCGGCCGCCTGTCTGAATGCTAAACATGGGAACGCCAGGAAGTGGAGGGAGGATGAGAAATGACACTTCTAGGCCATGCTGCCACCTCAGCTGATCCTCACAGAGTAATACTCCGAATCTGTCTATGGGGATTGCTGCTGCTGATTACAAGGACGAGCGATCTGTGCGGCTTTCGGTGAGGAATGTTCTCGCAGGGAGGGATCACACAAGGCTGGCCATTACCTCAGGCCTCAACAGCCAAGGAGCTTTCTTTTGGGCTGACAGGGATGTCCTCTGACCTGGGCCAGTCTCAATGCCATACAGACAGGACAGTCACGGGTCGGGGTGTAATCTGAGTGTCCCTAGTTCCCAACCCCACTTCAGAATATTCTGGCCCCCTTGCCTTGACACCAATGACTGAAATCCTACCAATTCATTTCTTCTGACTGAAGACATGAATATTGCTAAAATGTAAGCTTTTCAAGAGAGAGAAACCAGGACTTTCTCAGTTTGCAAGTAACGGAAACCTAATTCAAAACGGTGCAAGCATAAAAGAGGATTTAATTGGCTCAGTAATCACGGCAGACGGACTTCAAGCACAGCTAGATCTGGTGTCAGAGCAATGCCATCCTAAGTCTACTCTCCCCCACCAGCTTTGAGATTCTCTGTGCTTGCCGCATTTTCAGGTGGTAAAGACGGACTGCAGTAACTCTCTACTGTTCTTGTAACCCCAGAGGAAGGAGCACCTCTTGCCCTATCAGCCCAGCAAAAATCTCAGAACTGCTTCTCATTGGCTTAAGTGGAGTCATGTGGTCTCCATGAACCAATCACTGTGGCTCTGACTGATGAGGTCTCAGTCATGTACCAATGGCTGGAGTGGAGAAGACGGGACAGCCCCGCCCAAAGAGTGGGAGGGAGTGGTTCTGCAGAGACAACGCCAAGGGCTCTTACCAAGACAGGCGGGAATGGGTAATGGAAAGACAAAACCAGAAACTGTCCCCCACACTTATGCTCGATTTTCATACCTCCACAGTCATGCTGAGCAGAGAGCAGCTTCCTGAAAGATGAGGCATAGCAGAGATTGTAAAGACAAGTCCAGAGCCAGGGACACCATACTGGGAAACCACGTTGGGCAGGGGACACTGCAGAGGGCTTCTTGAGTTGCTAGGGGGCAACCCAGATACTCTGAGATTTTAATAGTATTTTCTTAGAAGTTGAGAAAAATTCAAGGCCTCGCGAAAATCGGCACTTGAATTCTAGATAGCTTCACAGGTTTGTGTAGGGGGCGGGCAGTACAGCGCACAATTCATACCGGTAGGCTGCCTGCCCCTGACTTGTAAGCTCAGACTTCAACCTTGTTTAACAGGAATGAAATACTCTATGAAGATCTTCTGTATCATGATCCCAGGGTCCTTCCCCATGCTTCATGTGGGGTATTGGTGCCCGGCAGGGATAACTCTGATAAAACCAGGAAGGGCATCCTGTCAAATTAGCTGGACCAGCACATCATCTTTTTGACTCATATGACTCACAGGCAAATAAGAGTGATTAAGCACCCTATTATAATGCCCCTGTGAGGTCTGGCCTCGAGTTCCCCTCTGCAGATGAGGAACTAGGTCTTGCAGAAAGGTGAAGTGATACGCGAGTGGTGGACCCAGGACAGAGATGCCATTTAACCTCCTTAAACCCCAGGCCACCACCAAGAATTTGAAAGCTAAAGTAGCTGGGGAAGTATGGAGGGATAAAGTTTAAAGCGATTGGCAAGAAGGGGTAGGGGAAAAACTCCAGGTGGACAAGACATGGCTGCTGACAGTTTGAACAGGGGCAAGGCACCAAAAGATTATGAGAACATGCTGCCCTTTATTTGCTGAAGATGACACACTCTGGGTAGGATGGCTACATAATTGATGGTCTAAACCAACAGTGTTTGAGAATAAGAGGACACTGTTAATAACTAGGTGAGGAAGACTGTATCAAATCCAGTCCGGCTTGGGCAAATGAGGACTCAGGGATGCTCTCACCAGAGCTAGGCTTTCTTCTGATATTGGTGATGGACATGTGTGGATTCATCCATGGCCCCTCAGGCCCTCTCCATCCTGTGTCCTTGTGTGGGCTGCAGATGGCCAGTGGCGGATGAACCAACTGACCTTGATCTTTGAGGCCCTGGGCTCTCACCAGTTGAGTTCACTTCCAGACACCATAGAGAGAGGGGACAAGAGACCCTGACATGGGTCATGTCAACAATGCTGTCCTCTTTGGGTATTAAGGAGTATTAAAGGTTTTTAGTCAGAGGCTAAAAAATTAATTTCTTTCATTAAACCAATGATTAACTAAGCAAGGCAGTGTGGCACAATGGATAAAGGATTTCCCTTTGAGATTTAGGTTTGGATCCCACTATGTTAACTTGGGCAAGTGTCTCTGAGGCATGGATTCCTGAGCTGTAAAATAGGAATGAGGGCACAGAATGCTTGAACTTTTACTTTGTCTTGGGCACTGGGCCAAGCCCTTTGTGTGGGTACTGAATCCCAGCATCATTACCACCTTATGAGGCAGGTGCTGATACTATCCCCATTTTGCAAACTGGGGCACTGAAGCCCAGTGGGCTACTTACTCCAGGTTGTACAATTAATAAATACCTGTCTGGGTTTTTCCTCCCAAAGATCTCATTTATTTGAGAGAGCATGAGCAGGAGTGAGGGAAGGGCAGAGGCAGAGGGAAAAGAAGACTCCCCCGAGCAGGGAGCCTGATACAGGGCTCCATCCCAAGATCATGACCTGAGCCAAAAATCAAGAGTCCCCTACATGATTGACTGAGCCGCCCAGGTGCCCCTAAATACCTGTCTTATGGGGGGTGGTTTTGGTGACTAAATGAGACAATGCTTATTAAAAACTGAGCACATTGACTGAAAGCCAACAGAAGCCCTGGATAAACTGCTAGTCTTTAATGATGACAATTTAGGCTTCAGTATTACTGTGACCTTACATTTGTCATTTGTAAGGCACCATGATGGGTCATATTTCTACCTCACCATATGGCAGGAAGAGCCTCTGACTAAAAACCTTTAATACTCCTTAATACCCAAAGAGGACAGCATTGTTGACATGACCCATCTCTGAGAAGCCCAAGAATCTGAAACATCCATGCAGTACGTGCTGCAGCTGGGAAAGGGAAATATCTACAGGTATCCTTAGACCCAGACAGTTATAAGAAAAAAATAAAGAAAACCCTCTGTGGGGAAAAGGCAGATGTGGAAGAGAGAAAATAGTTGTTCCATCATCTGCCCCAATTCCTCCCAAAAGGAGGCTGGTGAGCTGGAAACACATTCCCAGGGCCCCAGAGTACATGCCTGCCATCAATCCTTGATGGCAAAGGTCCTGGGGCCCCTGTTAGATCACTTGAAGCACCGCCCTCGACCTCCGCGTGGTGCTGAGGCAGAGGGCACAGAAAAGAGAAGCACCAAGCCACCGAGCCCCAGGCCTCGCATCTACAAGTGAAGCCATATCTGACTGCTTAGGACCAGAGCTCCCTCTGCAAGAAGAGTCAAGTTCCAATTTCTGGATCCAAACAGATGCTGTGACCTTGGGCAAGTTAGTGACCTAGCTTTTGGGCCCTTGGTTTCCTTGTTGGTAAAAAAGGATAAGAAAACCTTCCCTGTATCTCTGAAGAAGCAATGTATGTTGTACGCTTCACGGAGTGCCTGACCATTAGCAGAGTTTCATAAATGTTAACTGTTGTTACTAATAAGTATTAATTGAAAATGACACTATGTGAGGCAGTAGGACCATAGGGATATACAGTCCCTGACCTCCAGAGCCTACAGACACAAAGAGACAGACTAAGGGCCAGAAAATGATGGGCCCTCCGGGAAGTGCTCAGCTGTGTGGGAAGATGGGGCTGGGGGAGGGGGGATCAGAGGAGACAGGCACAGGCCGCAGGTGCCCAGGAAGTAAGAGTTGAGGATGGTTGCGGTCTGCACGGAAGCGAAGAGAGAAAAAGCTCAATGGAAGCTAGAAGGGGCTGGAGGGAGGAGTGCGGAGGAAATGGGACACGTGGCACTCCGGAAGGAGACAGGAAGATGGTAGCTGCTGCTCACCACACCTGCCCTACCTCTGCTGGGATCCAGAAGCTCATCTCAGGGCTAGGCAGATGCCCCTACAGGAGTCCTCTCTTCCCCACCACCCAAGGCTTTCACAATTCACAAACCTTGAGAAACCAGCATGGGAGTCAAGAATGGCTGAATCCACGCTCAGGAACAAGAGCTGGATACAGGTTTCTCCACAGTGACTTTGAACATTGCATACAAAAAACCACACGCGGTACTGTGAATTTCTGATATGGATCGCTCCTTCACTTCCAGTATCAATTGATAAAGACCTTTGGGTGAGTGTGGGGACAAGCGTGAACTCTGTTCTGCTGGGGGTTTCTGTGGTTCTCTGGTTATGCGTTCCCTACCTCCTCTGTTCCCAGAGTTACTCTGCGGGGGACTGAGTCTGGATAAACGCTAGAACTACCTGATTGCTCATCAAAGAACATTCTTCCCTGTGGTACAGCACTGTAAGTTCAGAGTGTTCTGCAACTATATGCCAAAGGAGTTCTTGATTTCTCTAATGAGCTTTGCAAACTGTCAGCCTAAGATGACGTTTGATCTACAAAGGATTTCTTCCTTTATTTGCCCAATTTTGCAGCACTGCTCTTTCTCTTTAATCTTCCAGTTGTCTCTTCTGCCCTGAGTTACTGATGGGAGATGAGAATGAATTTTGGTATTTTCTTCTCTTGATGGGAAGAGTCAATTTTCGATGGGGCCTAAGTTCCAAATGGTTCTCTTTGGGGGCAGGAACACAAGGGCCATATTCCTTGGGTGATGTTATTGAAGAATAACCTGTCTGGCTTTGGCAACACTTGGTAAAAAGTATACAGTGATGACATGACAACAGTAATCATGATTCTCAGTCACGCGCCATTTCCAGAATTCACTTCCAGTTCCACAGAGCCATCCCTGAGCAGCTGGAGGGGTCAGACAGCTGGGACTCATGGCCACAGTCGCCAGAAACGCTCTCTCTGGTCACTGTGTCCCAAATGTCTGGTTGAACTGCATCCTTAATAACGTCTGTCTACCCAGAGGGCAATAGAATGTTTCTGGTCTGTGAGGCTGCTGATAATTCCATTTTTTCCCGGAGAAATATTGGCCTGAGGCCCCAGAAACATTGCTTCATTGCCCGGTCTTATAAGAATTTGCCTGACCTATTTTGTGGAGGAAAATTCACCCTGGTCCTATGGTTTTTTCATGCAAAGGGAGAAATGAAAGTTTTTCTTTCAATGGGACCTACTGACGAGGTCCCATTTGCTTGAGTCAGTTATAGCCACTGAAACTATCAGCCCTATGAATGTTGTTTTAATGGAAAGAAAATCTTCATGGGCTCAGACTGGGTAGATCTGTGCCTCAAAAAGGAAAAACTCCCTCTTCATTCCTTTAGGTCGGTTATTGGGTGGGGCCATCGTTCTGTGAGGATCAGACTGCTATTAACACATGGGGTGCTCTCACCCGGATTTTGCCTTCAATCGTGTGATATTTGCGGTTACCGCTAAGCAACACAATCCTCTCATCTTGATTTTTCATGTAAACAGAAGTAAACAGAGTAAAGCTACCAACTTCTCATCCCCATAGAGGGAGGCTGAGGAGAAACCTAAACATCTAACCCTTACAAGATGACATTTCAGAGTTAAGGGAGCCTGGTTACTATGTCCTGAAGGGAGGGTTCATTAAGAGGGAAATATTCCAGACAGGAAGCTCTTCCTCATTCCACGTTGGCTCAGAGAGGCACCATATGCAAAGAAGGGTAGGACGGGGGTGCCAGGTAATGTCCAAGACAAGAGTTAACACTGTCCTGACCCATAAAGCCCAGTTTGAACTCCACTATTTGGCAGGTTAGGAAAATCTCTTTCCTTCTTAAAACTTGAGATGACTTTCTCAGGAAATATTTGTTCCTAGACTTGTGGGTCTGAATCAACCCTTACCTGGAGGAGGATTTGTCTCCAAGAGGTACCACACTGAGAGTGCCCACACCTGCTCTGATAGTGGGAGACCTTGGAGCTAAAGCCAGCAGGGCCCTCCATTGTCAGCCAGGAGTCCGTAAATCTTGTGGTGAAAATCAGGGCTGAGAGCACCCCTGAGGCCTCTGAGAAATTATTTGAGTAAATATTCCAGGCTGGAGGAAACGCACTGCCTGAAAACAGCCAGGGTCCTGGGTTCAGTTTCTATAGATGACAAGAGGTCTCCCAAATGGTGGGTGAAGGATGCCTGGGTGAGATAGAAAAGAGCGTTTTTAATTTTTCTTTATCTCCCACTGAAATAGTTTTTGATATTTCTTCTTGATTTGAAAGAAGGGAAGACTGCATGGACTTCACGAGGCTCTCTTGTCAAGGATTTAGCAACCCCTAGAGCTCACGAAGGGGATCCCCTGGAGCGGGCGCAGGGCTGTGATGTGGTCCTCTTCCGCCACCTATCGACAGCATCACTCACTGCAGTTTCCGGACGCAACTACAGGGCCGGTTTGTTCTGGGGACCGTGGCGGAATGGGCACCAACTCCAGAAAATTATTACTATTCAAGGCACGTTTCCTGCATTCAAATTAAAATAGGTTTATTGAGTCCTCAGGGGAAAATGCATGTTCTAACAATCGAGGTTACCTATGTTATTGGGTAGATTCTCCCTGATTTTCAGCTGCTAAAATAGTCTTATGCCTAACAGGAGGCCTAACAGGAGGCAAAGTTCTGTCTTCTTTCTTCCATTAGGTTAATACATAAAAGTATTGCATATTTTTAAGGTTTTTGTTGTTGCTGTTGTTTAGAAAATATTATCACCCTAAAGGTATTGAAGGAATTTTTAGGAGAAAAATAGTTAATGATTATGATTTGCATGCAAGACAGTAGGGAGCGAATTAACAATATGGAGATCCGTGGGAGTCCCCATATGCGAATAGAGCATGGGAAACTATCCATATGTGACAGGGGTTCATACTTTCACTGGAAGATTGAGAAGATGCTATCCAACGCACAGTGGTTCATATCCTTCCATTCAACAATCCAACTTCAAGAACTCCATTCCAAGGAAAGAAATCAAAACCATGAGAAAAGTAATGTGGATGATATTCTTCATAAGATCAGTTAATGTTCAACTACAGAAGAGTTATGGTTATGGTTCGTTCAGAATATGGACTATCATAGCGGCATGAGAATTATTCTAACATGTAGCATGAGAAAAGCATATCCATGAAGATACAAACTCATACATAAAAATAGGAATATTAAATAAAACTGGAAAAGAATATTACAAATATTAAAGCTGAATTAGAGTCTCTTGTGTTATGCATACCAATATTTCTGTTTTCCTAATTACATAATAGACACAGAATTGCATTCTTGTTGTAACACATGTAAGTCATACAGAAGTGTATTAAGTAAGAAGTGGAGGATCCCATAATCTGTCTGCTTCTAGCTTGTCCACTTCCTATTAACAGATAATGTAAGCTCTCCAGATCTTCTTTCTTACAATTACACACACACACACACGCACGCACGCACGCACCAGTATATGTAGTGTTATTTTAACATAAAAGTGGTAACGCTGTATTTCTTGCAACTCGATTCTCCTAAAAATATGCATTACAGGTCTTTCTGGATCAATAAATAGAGGTCTACCTCATTTTTTTAAAACCACAATTTAATGTGATCAACTCTAATATACTGAACTATTCCACAATTGATAGATACTCATTTCTTCTAATTCTTAAAATGATAATTCTGCAAATGACCCCTTATATATGTATTATGGTACACCCTATTAATGAATTTAAGCTTCTTTTCATTTTTTTATTAGCCATTTTTGTACTTTGTTATGGAATTTCCTATCCACATCTTTTGCAAATTTTTCTAATACATTGTTTATATTTTTATTATTGATTTGTTGGGCCCCTCAATGAATTTTTAGATTTTATTGTGATTTCACTGTTTTTAGAGATTGGTACAACATAGAATGTTTTCGTCCAGAACATATTTTTATAAAATTTTATCTTATTTAAATTCAATTAATTAACATATAGTGTATTATTGGTTTCAGAGGTAGAGGTCAGTGATTCACCATTTGCATGTAACACCCAATATTCATATCACGTGCCCTCCTTAATGCCCATCTCCCAGTTACCCCCTTCCCCCACTCACCTCTCCTCCAGCAACCCTGTTTGTTTCCTATAGTTAAGAGTCTCTTATAGTTTGTCTCCCTCTCTGAGTTCGTCTTATTTTATTTTTCCCTCCCTACCTTATGATCCTGTTTTTTCCTTAAGTTCCACCCATAAGTGAAGTCATATGAAAATTGTCTTTCTCTGACTGACTTACTTCACTTAGCATAATACCCTCTAGTCCCGTCCACATCATTTCATATGGTAAGATTTCATATTTTTTTTGATGGTTGAGATATATTCCATTGTAAATATACAACACATCTTCTTTATCCATTCATCTGTCAATGGATATCTGGGCTCTTTCCATAGTTTGGCTATTGTAGACATTGCTGCTATAAACACTGGGGTGCAAGTGCCCCTTTGGGTCACTACATTTGTATCTCTTAGGGTAAATACCTAGTAGTGCAATTGTTGGGTCGTAGGGTAGCCCTATTTTTAACTTTTTGGGGAAATTCCATACTGTTTTGCAGAGTGGCTGTACCAGCTTTCACTCCCACCAACAGTGTAAGAGGGTTCCCATTTCTCTGCATCCTCACCAACATCTGTAGTTTCCTGAGTGGTTACTTTTAGCCACAGACCATAATATGTTTTCCCATTTATTCTAGTCTCTTTTTATATCCCTTGGGAAAGTGTTACTGTTTTCCTTTATTTAAATCTTGTTCACATCTTCTTATATATTACATAAAGGAAGACATTTTTCAATGGTTATTTACATAACTAAAATAATTTTAATGGGAACAATTACCAGCTCCAGCTGAAAACACAGCAGTTTTTTAAAGCTATAATGATCTGTCAAGTAATAACTCAAAAGAGTATAATTATTGGCTACTCATTTGCTTGTATACAAGGAAAATCAATAGATTGATTTCATGTCCTCTAACAAACCAAATACATAATTTAGACACAAAAAATAAAACATAAAAAGAGAGAGGAAGAACCACAGCTCGGGAATAGTAAGTCTTGTTTCCCTTTCATTGGAACGGCTGCTTATCAGCTGACAGTAGGCACAGTGGCCAGGTGGGGCATCCAGCTGTGGGCAGCTGGGTCATCAAAGAAAATGATGTCAGTTACTTCATGATCCTCCCAAGCTCCCTGACCATTTGACCTGTGAAGTCTTCCCATCAGGACATCTCTACAGTGTCTCCCTGTGCCCTCTCTCTGCACCCCACCTCCATTAGGCCAGGCCGCACCATTTCCCTCATTAGAATCTCCCCAACCCCCAATAGATGTGAATAAAGTTGGCTAATAGTAATGTTTCTGGTACAATTTTTTTCAAAAACAGGCTGGAGCATGATAAACTGATCTTACAGTTCTGAAGAGAAGATGTATAAGAATGGCCTTGATAATTTGGAGGAAAGAGAGCCATAAAAGAGAATTAACCCCACCTGCTTTCAGAACACGTTACAAAACTAAAATAAGGTGAATAGCAAGACACTGGCACAGAAACAGGGAAGTCTATCAAACGGTGAGAATGAGTTTCACTTTCTCAGCTTGCCCTTGGCGAGTCCCACTCGGCCAGTTTCTGCACTAGGACGTTGTGACACAACATGGGGTCGCAGATGAGCTGCCCTCCACTGAAAACAAATTTTCCAAAACTCTCATTTTTTCTTGAGCAGTCAAAGTAAAGCACTCATTTGGAAGCTATTTCTTAATTTCAAAAACATAGCAATTTTATGATTATCTTGTTGATTTTACCTTAATTGTGCTGTGGTCTGAGAACACACTATATATGATTTAACTCTTTGAAATTTGCAGAGACTTGCCTTATAGCTTAACGTATCATCATTTTGTGTTAAAGACCTGTGTATCCTTGAAAAGAATGGGTATTGTGCAGGTGTTGGGTTTCTGTCTATTAGGTTTCTCTATTTAATTGTATTGTCCAACTCTTCCGCACATTTACTGAGTTTGTGTGTGAGTCTGATTGGCTTATCATTTGCTGAGAGAGGTATGTGCAGATATCTCACTATGATATCAATTTGTTTCTTTGTTCTATCATTCTTTGCTTTATATATTTTGAGGTTACGCTATTTAGTATATACATATAAATTTAGGTTTTTATATATTCCTGATTAATTAAAACCTTTACCATTATGGAGACTTAGAGGCCATAGAAATGTAGAGAGAGGCCATATGGAAAACGATAGGAAGGGAGGAGACTCAATCAGGAGCCAGACTGACCCCAGGTATCTGACTGTGGAAAGGAGGGATGGTATGGGCATGGAGAAGGGAAAGGACCAGAACCCAAGCCAGGCACTCAAAGCACAGTGGACCTGCACTAGGAAGACAAATCCCCACAACATTTGTCTTTGAAAATCAGAGGAGCTTAACTTTGTGAGTCTTTGCAATCAGTGCAGGGCTTAATACCTGGAACTTTAAAAATCAGTGGGCTCACTTGGGTGGCACAGTTGGTTAAGCATCAGACTCTTGGTTTCAGCTCAGGTCATGATCTCAGGGTTGTGAGATCAAGCCCCATGTCTGACTCTACACTAAGCACAGAGTCTGCTTGAGATACTCTTTCCCTCTCCCTCTGCCCCTCCTGCTAGTGTGCTCTCTCTTTAAAATAAATCTTTTTAAAGATTTAAAGTCAGTGGGCTTGTCCTTGGAGAGCCAGAGGGGATAAGAAGCTGACTGCCTGCTTTTAAAGAGAGAGCCGTGTAAAGATACCGCATAGAAGCAGCAGTTTGAAAAATGCCTGGGGCATACGGGAGGGAGATTTGTTTGCTAATCTCAGAGTGGGTGCTGGAAGGACAGGGGTTGTTGGGAGAGCTCTCCAAGAACGAAAGAGCTGGCAGGTGCTATTTCCCTCCCCTGACCTGCAGCCTAGATATATGGACACCTATGGAAACCAATGCAGTGTGAACACTCTCCACCTGGCTTGCTAACAGTGCATCCTCCCAGCCCCCAGTCTTCTGCAGTCACACCCCATCCATCTTGGCCTCAGCAGTTTTCCCATTAGCTGCAAATCGCCTCCCACAGTGGACTGGCCCAGGCCTTGATGACACTCACCCTGGCCCCAAGTTATCCTGTGAACCCGCCCTCAGCAGAAGTCCATCTAAAGTAGAGCCACAAGCCTGGCCATATGCCAGCACCCCTGAGAGGGCCTGGCACTAACCAAACTGACCTCAGCCCTTAGGAGAGGGAAAGATAACCACATACACCAGTCCCACTGTGGCCCCAGCAGTGAGCTGGGTACAGACACCTAGTCTGACTGCAGGCACTGCCCACCAATGAAGGTTTCTCAGGGGACAACACGGGGAGAGCATTCTGCAGTTTGGTGCTCCTGCAACTCTACCAAATACCTGATCTGATTCAACTCAAGCCCAAATCAGCCCCAGACTGGCCCTTTTACACCACAGGGACCAAATACTGCCCACAAAAGACAAAGAGAGCCATTATGGCCAACTGGACTGAAGGTAAACACAGCTCAGCCGTAACAGAAGGGTGCATGCAACACACATAGAAGATAACATTGAAGCACCAGCTTCTGAAGGAAGGGGACCTTGCATTGCAGGGAACTCCAGAACCTCTGCCTCATAAGGCCACTACCTTCAAGAGTAGGAAACACAGCTGACTTTCCTAACACATAGAAACAGATACACAGAGTTAGACAAAATAAGAAGGCAGGAGCAATATGTCCCAAATGAAAGAACAAGACAAAACCACAGCAAGATTGCTAAATGACACGGGGAATAGGTCCAAAAGAGAATTTTAAGTATGGTCCCAAAGACATTCACTGAACTAGATAAAAGAGGGGAGGATCTCAGTAAAACCCTCAAAAAAGAAACAGAAAACATGGAAAAAACCCAATCAGAGATAAAGAACTCAATAACTGAAATAAAAAACTAAATGGAATTAATAGTAGACTAAAGGAAGCAGAATGGGTTTGTGATCTGGATGATGGAGTAATGGAAAGGAATCAGGCTGAACAAGAGAGAGAGGAAAAAAAATAATAAATGAAAATAGGCTAAGGGAACTCAACATCACCATCAAGGGTGATGACATTCACATTAAGGGGATCCCAGAAGGAGAAGAGAGAGAACAGGAGGCAGAAACTTTATATGAAGAAATAATACCTGAAAACTTTCATAATCTGGGGAAGGAAACAGAAATCTGGATCCAGGAGGCACAGAGAGCCCCCAACAAAATCAACCGAAGGAGGCCCATGTCAAGACACATAGTAATTACAATGGTAAAAAGCAGTGATAAAGAGAGAATTTTAAAGAGCAACAAGAGAAAAGAAAACAGTTATATACAAAGGAAACCCCATAAGGCCATCAGCTGATTTTTCAGCAGAAACTTCGCAGGCTGGAGGATGTGGCATGATATATTCAAAGAGCTGAATCCGCAGCCAAGGATACTCTATCCAGCAAGGTTCTCATTCAGAATAGAAGGAGAGAAAGAGAGTTTCCCAGACAAACAGAAGTTGAAGGAATGCATCACTACTAAGCCAGTCTTTCAAGAAATGTTAAAGGGGACTCTTTGAGTGGAAGGAAAGACCATCTGTAGGAATAAGAAAAGCAGAAAAGCAGTAAAATTAAGCATATCTATAAAAACCAGTTAAGGGAAATAAAAGGATGTAAAGTATAACAACATATATCAAAAATGTAGGTGGGAGAGAAGTAAAAATTTAGTTCTTTTAGAATGGGTTCAAACTGAAGTGACCATCAACTTAATACAGACTGCTCTATGCAGAAGATGTTATCTATAAACCTAATGGTAACCACAGATAAAAAACCAGTAATAGATAAGCAAAAAATAGAGAAAAGGGAATCCAAGTATATCACTAAAGAAAACCAGCATGCATGAGAGAGGAAAGAGAAGAACTACAAAAACAACCATAAAACAAGAAACAAAATGGCAATAGCTACATACCTATCAATAATTGCTTTGATGTAAATGGACTAAATGCTCCAATCAAAAGACACAGGATGATGAAATAGATAGAAAAGCAAGACCTATCTGTATGGTGCCTACAAGAAACTCATTTCAGACCTAGGGAGACACCTGCAGATGGAAAGAGAGAGGATAGAGAAGCATTTATCATACACATGGAAGTGAAAAGAAAGTTGGGTAGCAATACTTCTATGGGACAAGTTAGACTTTAAAAAGAAGACTGTGACAAGAGGCAAAGAAGGTCACTACATAATCATAAAGGGAACAATCCAACAAGAAGATATAGCAATTGTGAACATTTATTTTTTTAAGATTTTATTTATTTATTTGACACACAGAGAGAGAGAGATCACAAGTAGGCAGAAAGGCAGGCAGAGAGAGAGGAGGAAGCAGGCTCTCTGCTGAGCAGAGAGCCCGATGCGGGGCTCAATTCCAGGACCCTGAGATCATGACCTGAGCCGAAGGCAGAGGCTTTAACCCACTGAGCCACCCAGGTGCCCAGCAATTGTGAACATTTATGTACCCAACATGGAAGCACCCAAATACATAAGGCAGCTAATAACAAGCTTATAAAGGAAGTAATCAGTACAATAACTGTAGGGGATCTTAACACCCCACTTATATCAATGGATAGATCATCCAAACAGAATATCAACAAGGAAACAGTGGCTTTGAATGACACATTGGACCAGACGGATCTAACAGATACATTCAGAGCATTCCATCCTAAAACACCTGAATACATATTCTTTCCAAGTGCACATGGAACATTCTCCAGGACAGATAACATACTAAGCTACAAAACAAGTCTCAACACACTCGAAAAAGATTTAAATCGTAATACCATGTACCTCACAATGCTATGAAACTAGAAATCAACCACAAGAAAAAATCTGGAAAGAACCCAAATACATGAAGGGTAAATAACATGCTACTAAACAATGAATGGGTCAATTAAGAAATCAAAGAGGAAATTAAAAAAATACATAGAAGCAAATGAAAATGAAAACACAACAGTCCAAAACCTTCAGGATGCAGCAAAATGGCTCTAGAGGGAAGTTTATAGCAATACAGGCCTACCTCAAGAAGCAAGAAAAATCTCAATTGAACAACCTAACTTTATGGCTAAAGGAACTAGGAAGAAAAGAACAAACAAAACCCCAAACCAAAAGAAAGAAGGAAATAATAAAGATTAGAGTAGAAATAAATGATACAGATAATACATAATACATATTATTTATAAATATATAAAGTTTATGTATTTAATATAAATATATTAATATTTATAAATTTTAATACAATATATAAATATAATATATAATTACATATTATATATAATAATAAAATAGTAATGTATAAATACAAAATACAAATATTTATTTATAGGTATATAAATTTATATATAAGTAACATATTATATATAAAAGATAAAAGATAATAAATGATATAGATACAAAACAAAACAGTAGAACAGATCCATGAAACCAGGAACTGGTTCTTTGAAAAGATTGACAAGTTAATAAACATTATCCAGACTCAACAAAATAAGACAGAGGAGTCAAAATCAGAAATGCAAGAGCAGGAACTGAAACTATAGGGAAAAAAAGGATTATAAAAAAAATTATGAAAAACTATACGCCAAAATATTGGACCACCTAGAAGAAAAGGATAAGTTCCTACAACATATAACCACCCAAAACTGAATCAGGAAGAATAGAAAATCCGAACATTATCAATTACCAGCAATGAAATTGAGTCAGTAATCAAAAAACTTCCAACAAACAGAAGTCCAGGACCAGGCAGCTATCTCAGAGGTGAATTCCACCAAACATTTAAAGAAGAGTTGATACCTTTTTTCACCTTATTTAAAAAAATACAGAGGAAGGAAAGCTTCTAAATTCATTCCATGAGGCCAGAATTACCCTGATACCAAAACCAGATGAAGAACTACAAAAAGAGAATTATACACCAGTATTATTTCTGATGAACACAGATGTGAAAACCTCAACAAAATATGAGCAAACTAAATCCAACAATACATTAAAAAGATTATTCATCACGATCAAGTGGGATTTATTCTTGGGATGTAGGAGTGGTTCAACATCAGCAAATCAGTCAGTATGATACACCACATGCACATCAGTCAGTGTAATACACCACATCAATAAGAGAAAGGATAAAAACCATGTGATCATTTCAATAGATACAGAAAAAGCATTTGATGAAGCACAGCATCTATTCATGATAAAAGCCCTCAGAAAAGTAGGTTTAAAGGGAACTTACCTCAACCTAATAAAGGCCATATATGAAAAATCCACAGCCAACCTCATACTCGATGGTGAAAAACTGAGAGCTTTTTCCCTAAGAACAGGAACAAGACAAGGATGTCCGCTCTCACCACTTCTTTTCAGCATAGTACTGGAAGTCCTTGCCATAGCTATCAGACAACAGAAAGAAATAAGAGGCATTCAAATTAGTAAGGAAGATGTAACACTATTTGCAAATGCAGTGGACATCAGGGCAAGATGCAAAGGGTAACTTCACAGTGTTTGACTTATGTCATGGAAATGAGATTTGAGAGGGAAAGAGGGCAGGTAATGTGGGGTAGAACGAGAAAGAGAAGGGTGATGTGGACACAGTTTAGATGAGTGAGAAGCAAATTGAGGACACGTAGGGTCAATGGACTGGAGGTCTCGGTGACATGAGAATTGGTGGAGCGAAGGTATTAGAAGGACATTGCTGAAAAGTCGGCATGAAAATAAAGATAGGCTTGGTGACAAGAAAACAGATCCACATTTAAAAATAATCTTTATTTGCTCATCATATACATTTTAACATGCATTTGACTGATATATATATTACATTTACTTTTCAGTAATAATTAGAATAATTTACTATATAGTGTAAATCACAAAATAGGATTCTCTAATTACAAGCATTTCTGTATAATGTGTGAGGTGAACCAGGGTAATGGAACATCATTGCTATTAATCTCAAAGGAAGACAGATCAACAGTTCCATTACAAAGGTGAATTAGGTGTTAACTGCACCCCTGGATTCTAGTATCTTCAGAATTAAAAAGGTTGTATATATAATCAGAAAACCAATTTTGATGTTCAATCAATGAGGGGTGTGTGTGTGTGTGTGTGTGTGTGCTGTACTAGAAACATCAACATGTAAAATGGAAACATTGTGATCACATTTTCTAGGGATAAATTTGCACGGCTGTGCCTTAATCCTGCAAATATCATCAAAAACTACAGACAGTGACAGAAACAGATAAATTAGTTACCTATCTTAACCATTGAAACAATGTTTTTAGATGTTCAGAAGAGGATTTTTCCATTTTTTCAAGGTATGGATCTTTATTGTTGATTTTTCTATTGATTTTGAAAGATTTTTGTCTACGAAGTTTATTTTATTACTAGTTAGTATTCATATTTTTTTATTAATCAAAGATCTTTCCATTTGTTAGAATTTATAAGCTGCACAAGATGACTAATTTTGTCCCTGAATCAACATCATGTCAGTCCCAATGAAATTTTACTGTTGAAGGAAGCCTCTACAGCCTTATTTTGACAAATAAATGTATGATTTCAATAAAGCTTTCTGAAATACTTAAGACAGCTCATGAGCCCTCTTACCCAACTCTTTTAATGGGCCTATTTGGGGAATCAATCTATTAAGGAACAAAATGTCTATTCAAATGTTCTCCTTTTACAATTCTATTTTGTTTTTCCTCCTTCCTATTTTCTTCTTTTGGCCCTTCATTTATCTATTTCTCTTCTTTCTTCTCTTTTTCTAACCCAAAGTTTGCTCCCCACCCCTTTCTGGTTTCCTCATCGTCCCCTAGAGAATTCGGTCTCCTCTTGTTCTACTTCCTCAATGCTTGGATTCAATCTCCTTCTGTTTTGCTTTGTTTCCCACAGACAATCTGTTCCTGTATGGTCATCAGTTCTTTTCCACAGGACTGGGTAAGCAACAAGGAAAACAGAAATTATCTGGCTATGTAGTCACCCACAAATGTAAGATGTGTGAACATCTCACAAGTGCAACAAGCGCACTGTAATTATCCATTCTTGATGTCAACAAGGTGTAAGTCTTTTTAGTATAGGCTTCCTGGGTTCAAGATATAGCATCAGTAAATTCTTGAATTTTCTGTTTGCTTGGAATCTCTGTGAATTAAGGATATTAAGTATAGAACTCGCTTTAATACTTTTTCATTTTTTATTGCATTGGGACAAATTTTTTTAAAAGATTTATTTATTTTAGAGAGAGAGAGCGTGCATGCAAGTGGGGGGAGGGGCAGAAGGAGAGAGAGCGAGAGTCTTACACAGGCTCCACACTGAGCACAGAGCTCCATGCGGGGCTTGATCTCATGACCCTGAGATCATGACCTGAGCTGAAATCAAGAGTCGGATGCTTAACCAACTGAACCACCCAGGCGCCTCTGGGACAAATTTTTAATCTTATTCTTCAGTTCGAGTTACATAGCCTTTGAGTCTTTAAGGTCAGCGGGAATCTGAAACTGGAAAGTTAACTGGACTATGACTTTTCTCCCAACTTTTGCCAGATTCGCCAAATGATTGACTGTAGGTCACAGGATACTCCTGTTTATTTCATCAGGTGGAGATGGTCTGTGTTTATTCTTTGCTTACCAGGAACTACTGACTCTCTCAGAAGAAGTGCCTGCTATGTGACCCAGTCCTGTGAGGTAGGTGTTACTCTTAGATCCACTTTACAGATGAAAGCTGGGCACACAGGGAGGTTTGCTAATTTGCCCAAGGTCACACGGTAGGTGACAGAGCCAGGATTTGAACTGGAGAAGTCAGATTCCAAGTCTGAGGTGCTGACCACCATACGTTATTGCTTCCCCAACGCAGCAACTTCCAAATGCATGAGCTGACCTCCTACTTTGTTACCTTCATCTCTGCTCCTATTCATTTACCCGCTTACACAGAAGCACCTCAGCCCATCTCTCCGAACTGCTCCAGCTCCAAGACCTTGAACTCTGTGCTTTCTCCACCCGTTACCTCCTTCCCTTCCGTGCCTCCTGGCTTTCCTAACTACTGGACATGCTCAGCGTCTCCACTGAGCCCCCCTGCCTCTACTCTCCCAGCACCACTCATGCCTCTTCTCGGCTTCCCTTACTTCTCTGTCACCCCAGGAGGACTTGCCAAGGCTCTAATCCATCTCGCATTTTTCTTCCTTTTAACCTCACCCACTCCTGTGTGGAATATTCTTTCTAACATCACTCCCCTCCATTTTGGCTTTATGAAGAACTTGACCCAAACTCTGAGCCACTCTCTGAATACCACCTCCCCTCCCCACCCTAAGACTACCTTTTCCAGAATGTTCTTCCTGGTCATTTCAAAAGGTCAAATGTAATCTCTCTTTCCTCAGTGTTTGTAACACAAATATAATCCACCTTGCAATCCAGTTAAATGTGAATTCCCTTAGCATCCCTTCTAGCTTACAATCGTCACTGAGAATATCTAGCCCAATGCCTTGTGCTAGACTGGAGAACAGAACAAAGAACTAGAATATGAAACAAAGAACTTCACAACTGAAAAAAATGTTCTACTTTGATCCTTAATTTCACTGGAAAGGACACTGATGCCCAGCTTAAGAGGCAAGTTATACTGAAGGTGGGAGGCGGAAATTCACTGTTCCTTCCTTCCTTATCACCTACCACGAATAAAATCACGTGTGCTCTGGGCTCTGTGCTAAGCACGGGCAAAAGTATTTACTTTTAAGAAATTCAGAGTCTACTGACCAGAAGAGAAAGCAGATTATTAGGACACAATGTGATGCAATCGCTGTTCATGAAATAAACGAACATAAATAAACGCATGAGTCAAAGAATTCACTCTCTTTGTAGTAATATTACAGGATTGTTCTAATAATAAGTGTGAGGAAACACAACTTTTAATTCAGTTAGCAAAATTACATCCCAAGTGGTAGGAAGAAATGTTGAGTAGAATTTGAGCCAGGCAGGCTGATCTTCATCAGCCTGAAAAAGAGAGAGGTCCATTGCCAATGGGGAGGCGAGGTTTTCCATCACACTCTGTTTTTAGGTTTTCTCCCTTTGGTTCTTGTTGCTGCTTTGCACGTATTCAGGATTTAGTTCTGAACACTCACACCACCTGGGATAATTTCTGTCTTGTTTATTAACTGGCTGGGTGGTCACCTCAACCAGACAGAAGATTCTATGGTCCTGGACTGGACGCACCTGCTACTCATTTTGTTTACTTATTTTTAAACTTGAATGTTCTTGTAATGTTAGCTTTTCTCACTCCCCTGAAAGTCAGACTTTCTGGCAGCTATGGTGCCTGATTAATTTAGATGGCAGAGAGAGTACGACGAGGATTAGGCCAGGGGTGTCTCCCAGACTTCCAGGAGGCCTTACCTGGGAAGCTCAGGTCTGCTCTACCCACAGTGCATCAGGAAGGAGCTGAAGTTAGGGGGTGTAGACGGTAGTTTTATTTGAAAATGGTTCCAAAACCTGTAAAAGAAATAAAGCAGAGAAATACGTTTTGGAAACTCCCATGACCACTGTTTGGCCAGATTCTGTCTGGTACCTGGTGCTCACCGCCCCCCCCAACCCCCCAACCCCGACCCGAGAGAGAGGGCGTTTCCACACTGTTTCAGCTCTCCGTGTAGACTAGCATTTTCTTTTTTTCTTTTTTTTTTTTAAATATTTTTTTATTATTTTTTAAATTTTATTTTATTTTTATTCTTTGCCCAAGGGGTACAGGTCTGTGAATCATCAGGCTTACATCTTTCACAGCATTCACCAAAGCACAAACCCTCCCCAATGTCCATAACCCATCCACCCTATCCCTACCCTCCCACCCCCCAGTAACCCTCAGTTTGTTTTGTGAGATTAGGAGTCTCTTATGGTTTGTCTCCTTCCCGATCCCATCTTGTTTCATTATTTTTCCTTCCCTACCCCCCACAATCCCCACCCTGCTCCTCAAGTTCCTCAATCAGAGAGATCATATGATAATTGTCTTTCTCTGATTGACTTATTTCGCTCAGCATAAAGACTAGCATTTTCAGGGTGTTGAATACAGTCCTTTCCAACAGGACAACTGTACCTTCTTTTTATTTTACCACGACGTGCCTTGCTTTAAGGAATTCCGTGGGAAAATAAAGATTTACGTTCTGTACACAAAAGCATTAGAACCTGGTACTGGTAAGGGTACAGGTGAGTGAGCCCTCTCCGGTGCGCATCTGGGGGAGGAAGCTGGCTAGCTGAGCGAGGAGGCAGAGCGCACCCGAAGCCCAGGCGCCACGCGTGTGCCCGGGGCGGCCGCTCCAACCCGGAACGCACCCAGAGGAAATCACTGGACAGTGTGCAAGACGCACCTACAAGTTAATTTGCCGAATCAGAATCAGTTTCGAATAGTGAAAAGTTAGAAATAGCTTACAGGTAGATCAAAGATGGTTCGGTAAACAGGCAAGTACAAAATTATGTATGATTGGACTCTATTTTTACAAAAAGTGCATGTGTACAGGCTTGCAAATGAAAAGGAAAGATTAATCAGGCACCAGGATCTCAACGGCTCTCTTGGGTGGTGGGTTTATTTGTGGTTTTAAAGTGTTTTAAAAATTTCTTTTGAATTTAACTTTTTAAACATTTTTAAATGCCTTTTCCCAAATTTTCTTTAGTAGATACATTATCTTTATAACCAGAAAAATTCATTTGAAGAGAAACAAAGATAACTAGGCTGTGATTGAGTCCCAAGACTCATTAAGGAACCCTCTTACATTTACAGCCTGCATTACCAAAACAATAGAACAAAATAGTCTTTAGCATCAATATTCTAGAAGCCTCCTCGAGGAAAGTACTTTCTTAGGAAAAATAACCTCTCAAATCTCCCCCAAAGTTGCTCCTTTTTTTTTTCCAGAACAAGAAGTCAGGTTAAGTTCTGTTGAAAATGAACAAAAGTTAAAATATTTTACAGCCATTACAAAGTTTGAGGTTTGGGGCACCTAGCTGACTTAGTTGGTGGCACTTGCGACACTTGATCTTGGTTGGGGTGGTGAGTTCAAGCCCCATGGGGGGTATAGAAATTAAAACCTTAAAAAGTGAGGCTGATCTGTGTGTTTCAACACAAGGGATACCAAAGATACACTGATGAGTTAAAAAAAAAAAAGTAAGTTACAGAGCATATGTACTAGGAGAACACAAAACAAAACAAAAACAGCAATAACAAACTTTCCCCTCCAACTATATGGGACATTTTACTGAGAACAACTCTATTTAGAGGAATGTTGATAACCTCAGAAACAGGCCTGGGACTCTATCCACTGAACTTATTGAGAGTTATCAAGAGTTTGCCATGGAGAGTGGGTGGAGGGAGAGGCAGGAAACAGACTGGGGTTTGTGAGAAGGGTGGGGTAGGTTATTTACTTTTTATTTTACAAGCTTCAACATTCTTTACATTTTCTAAAAATAATTTTAAAACATTCAAAAGGCAATAAATTAAAAAGAAAGAAGGAAGGGAGGAGGGAGGGAAGAAGGAAAGGGAAGGAAGGAAGGAAGGAAAGGGAGGGAAGGAAATCTTAAGACATGCCTGTGTTTTGGGCGCCTGGGTGGCTCAGTGGGTTAAAGCCTCTGCTTTCGGCTCAGGTCATGATCTCAGCGTCCTGGGATCGAGGCCCGCATCGGGCTCCCTGCTCAGCAGGGAGCCTGCTTCCTCCTCTCCCTGTCTCTCTGCCTACCTCTCTGCCTACTTGTAATCTCTCTCTCTGTGTCAAATAAATAAATAAAATCTTTAAAAAAAAAAAAAAAGACATGCCTGTGTTTGCAAGCTCAAGGCAGAGCCAGAGGGTAGGTTTTGCTTATTAAAATTAAATTCCCGCACTTTTTCAGAGGGTCAGTCTTAAAGATAAGAAAGGATTCTCCCTCTTGGTGATTCTTTTGCAAATATAAAAGTAGCAGATGGGCCTTTCTGACATTTTAGCTCAAATGTTCCAAATATAATCTTTTTTTTTAAAGATTTTATTTATGTATTTGAGAGAGAGAGCATGAGCGGGGTGAAGGGCAGAGAGAAAACAGACTCCCTGCTGAGCAGGGAGCCTGATGTGGGGCTCTATCCCAGGACTCTGGGATCACGACCTGAGCAGAAGGCAGATGCTTAACTGACTGAGCCACCCAGGTGCCCCCCAAATATAATCTTAAAGATGTACACAATTTTGTTATGAGAGACTTACATAGTTCTGAAGTGGAGGCAGGCAGAAACTCAGTGGGCCATTCCCCTTAAATAACTAGTCCGCCAGATTCACACAGGGTTGGGCACAGGCAAAAATGTGACATGGTAAAGAACTGTCTTCAGTGCATGTCTTTGTCACATGAACACCGCCCCTCATTCTTGTCTTAGCAAATACATACCTTCTCTGTAATAATGTCGCTTCATCTCCTATACTGAAAACTACTCGCAGAAGGTACTGAAACACATTTGTATGAATGGACAAATGATTACTCTTTAAAATGTTACTTTCCTAATCAGACTTGCTTTTCACAGGTTAACAAAGGAATGAAGCTCTAATGGTGGAATCTCACATATCCATCAGAATTTGGGGGCACAGTCAGGTCCTGACTCTGCTTATACATACCCAGGGCCTCCTCTGCAGTGGCGTAACAAGTGACAGGCATTTTCAGACTTAGAGATGACAGTATACGTCAGGATCCCGCTGCAGCTGGGTTTGGAATCCTATATACAAGTCATCCCAGAGTAGACCACTCTTTACCACATGTCTGATGACGTCAACCCGGCTCCAGATCTGAAACAGATGTGGAACAGCTAGCAGGGGTGACCCAGCCAGCACAGAGTATCAACCCTCATGTCCCTGGGAGAAGCAGCTGCCTATGATGGCAGAGGCTTGGACAGTGGTGGAGAAAAGTCAAACGGAGTAGATGTCACAGGCTAGGGGGAGAGAAGGGACCGTGAGGGCTCCAGACACTGAAGGAAGGAGAACAGGAAAGGGCTCAGGAGCTGGGGAGCAGGCCTAGTGGCTGAGAGCACAGAGTCCCACCGCTGGGTTCAAATCCAGGCTCCAGCTGTGGGAAATGGACAACTATTCTGTACCCTGGTTTTTCCCCTCTGTAAAATGAGGATAATGGAAGATTCCTCAGAGGCTATCACGTGGATTAACAGAGTCAGGACTTACGAGGAGGCCTGGCACACGGTAAGCTCTCTGTGAACGTACGCACTACAGTGTTCCTCTGCAGCTGGAGTGTTTAGTCTCCTTCCGGAACATTCAGCGGCAAAGCAGAGGCTGCTAGTGTACAGCAGCGAGTGTGTTTCAGGCAGCCACGGAGCAAGAGTCCCTGAATTAGGCGGCCAAGCCCTTACCTTTCAAGAATGCCAACTCCTGACACGGAACTGTGGGCTACTCGGAGGAGAAGGCAAGCAGGGGTGGTGTTGAATGTCAGCCCTGCGTGTACTAATCAGGTGACCTCCTCGTACGGGGGATACGTGAGGAAGAAATGGTATCGTTTATAAAAAAGGGGCATGAGGTCGTATGAAGGGACAGGCTGCTAAGACCAGACTTGGCTTCCATGGTTCATTAGTACCCATGTCAAAGTTTATCAGGAGCTTTTCCAGGGCCTGGCATCAGCGTTTTCCCCAGGAAACAGTACCCAAGTGCCGGCCAAGGCCAACTGTCACAAATGGCAGGCTCTTAGTGACACAGAAGGGCTCGAAGATGGGCACCTTGGATTTATTTCTCTGGCCTGCACCGTTTCTGCACAACTCTATGCATCATGCAGCGGAACACAGCAGACTGAGAAACCGGATGGCACCATTCGGTCAGAACGAGGCTGCCCCCTGCCCCTCATAAGACGTGGGATCTGGATCTAGTTCCCCAGGGTGCAGGGGAGATGGCCTTTCTGACCCTTCATCCTGGGAAAGAGCACACGGGAGACTGGGGGACGAGACTGAGAAGTAGAGTAGAAAATGGGAAGGTCTGGGCGACTGATTCTTTCTGGGGAGGAGGGGAGGGAAGGGTGACTCCCCTGTGTCTAGTGTGGCTCAGGGTCCGGGGCCAGCATGGCCATCAGTCCAGGAAAGAGCAGTTCTAGAGAAGGAGGAGGCTACGTCGAATTTCGAACAGGTGGAAAAGGAGGTACCAAGGGTTTGGGAATCTGGGTGATGACAGATCTAGCAGGCAGCAGGCGGAAAAGAATCACCAGCGTGACTGTGTTGTAGGGCGCAAAGTGCGAGTTTTGGAGGCATTAGCAGAGACGTGGTACCAGCAGATAAGGTCACCCAGTTAGAGGCTCAAGAGGAAGAGTGAGTTAAACACTGAGCCCAGGAGGGAAACAAGCTTTCAGTGGTGCCTGGAGAAAGAGAGACCCAAAAGAACACAGAAGGATAGTCAGGACGTGAAAAAAAAAAAACAAGGGGTAGCGTCAGAGGCATGGAGAAAACACTCCAGGTCAAAAAGATGGACTGGGTGGCTCAGTCGGTGAGGTGTCCGACTCTTGATTTAGGCTCAGGGTGGTGGGATCGAGTCCCGTATTGGGCTCTATGCTCAGGGCAGAGTCTGCTTGAGACTCTCTCTCCCTCTCCCTCTGCCCCTCCGCCCACCCCACATCACACTCTTTCTCTCTCTCCCAAATAAATAAATAAGTCTTTAAAAAAAGGATGCATGTGCATAAACGTGTCTTCCAGGCCCAGCTAAAATGTTCACAACGCACTTACGCAGGTATGAAGTGTCAGAGAACAGGAAGCAAAGCGAGTCACTGACAAGAAGGAGACCCCAGCTGGCTTGAATCTGGAGAGCAGGCGGAGGAGTGGCAAGAAAGACAGAGTCTGCAGGATCCCAGAGCGCGAGGGGAGGGCGTCCGCACGTGCAGGGGGCGGAGGGGGCTCCCAAGGACAACCGCAAGGACACACAGTGCGCTGTACGTCAAACAGCTGGCCCCTTGCTGTGCGTGTGCATTGCTCTCCCCACGAACATTCAGACAGTTCTGTGAGGAAATGGCATCGATTCTGGGGGGGGAACAAGGGCAGGTGGGATCCTCGTGATGGCCCCGAAGCAAGGAGCTCCACACTTTGGTACTTCGGAGACCCCCAGTCTCACGGCCGGCTCCTCACTTCCATACCTCACACTGGTCACCTCCTGACCAAGGGCAGCATAGCCCTCGCTTCACAGTCCCCTTTTTAAAAACTGAATTAGCTTTCTGCTAAGTTGTCAGTCTGGGTATTTCGCATAAAAACCCAGACTTCCAAGTTCTCTGGAAACTTCAGAGCAGCTGGAGCTCCTCAGGCGCGGCCCCCTTCCAAGCCGGCACGTGCTCTCCACAGCCCCACCGTCCCGTGTGTGGGGTCCACCGTGAGCCAGCTCTGTTGTCCCGGCCTTGAAGGAAAGCCGGCTGGATGACACGTGCTGCACGTACACCGACAGCCCTGAATCAGTGGGGAAGTCTTTCTGTCAGAGACGGATCCCTTACTTCTCGAAAGTCTCTTACGAATGAAGAAAGATCCGCCTGCAGTAAGCAACGCCGCACACGAGAGGCCAAAGGAGCAATGCCGTCGGGTGACCGTGGGGAGAGACTAGCCAGCCAGCGTCCTGGGCTCTGCTAAACTGTCCTCCAACAGGAGCAGGCACGTATTTCAGGGTTAGCTCCCGTGCACCCTTCCTTGGCAGTTACAAGCAGAAAGTCCAAAGCAAAGGTGACTCAGACCTGGGTGGGGTCTGGCAGCAGATAAGGAAGGCTGCAGGGTGACAGATTTGCTGCCCACCTGGAGGAGCCCACCCAGACTGGGGCGGGGGGAGGTCGGCTACCGGAGCCATGCTTCTAGGACGGAGGGAGGGTCGGTGAGATAGAAAATATACTTATGAGTTTGAAAAACTCATGGTTACAAAAAGGTAGCATGAGAGGGCTCCGGTGGCAGGGAGACGAGCTCTTCCCAGGGGAGGCAGAAGCCAACTTCAGCATAAGGAATCTCACTAAAATCCTGGCAGAGAGGAGCGCCCGGGTGGCTCACTCAGTTAGGCGTCTGCCTTCGGCTTAGGTGGTGATCCTGGGGTCCTGGGACAGAACTCTGTGTCAGGCTCCCTGCTCAGCGGGAAGCCTGCTTCTCTCTCTCCCCCTCCCCCTGCTTGTGCTCTTCGGCACACTCTTTTTCTCAAATAAAAAAAATCTTGGAAAAAAAAAATCCTGGCAGATAAAAGCACCAAAAGCCGCTTTACAGAGTGCCAAGTATGCGGCAGGCGTGACGATTCAGCCCACGGTACATTTAAGTCTGCAACAGAGCTGCTGTTTGCCTCACCCAACAGATGCATCATGAAAAGCTGTGAAAAAAATGACTTTTGGTTAAACGTTTCACGTGAACTTGTGAATCAAAAAAGTCCAACGATGATCTCCTTTAAGGCTAACAGATACCCTAATGTATAGATTTGGTGACTCAGATTTGAGAAGCAACTCAGTGGCCAATACGTAGACTCTGGAGCTAGACCACTGAGGTCAGTCCTCTGTACCATTGCTTGAGCTGAACGGCCTTGGGCAAGTTCCTGGACATCAGGGCGATATTCTCATCCACAAGTGGGGAATATAGTGATAGTGCGTCCATATCATAATGTCATTGATGAATAAATGACGAATAATTTTATAAAGTGCTTCATGCTATGTAAGCATTTGTTAAATAAAGCAATACACTGAATAGATCCATTTTGCTCAAAATGGGTGCTTCGCATAGGGATTTCCTATATGTGAAAACCCAGTTTCTTAAAACCCAGAAAGCAGGCAGTAGGTTATTGGTTTTACTGAAGTTTTAACCTAGGATTCTCTTCAATGGCAAGTACTTTGCTACACATCAAAATACAAGTCAAAGTATAAAAATATAGTTTAAGAACACATCTGTTCTACAAAGGTACATTTAAACCGCTACAATTCGGTAGCATACATTTGTATGGCATATGTAATAAGTTCAAGGGCAGACTGTATATCCTCTTAATTTACCTGATGGTTGTTAAATTACATTCCTATAGAATTGAAAATTACAATGCATGCTCACATATATTATTAGTCATTTGACTATCGCAAAAAAAAAAAAAAAGGGCAGAATGGAAATACGCCCCATGGAAGGAAAAAAGAAACCAAGGCTCAGACAGGTGAACTCACCCCCTCACAGCCTGTGATCAGCAGGGATGGGGGGCCAGTCCTAAGCTGGAAGCCCAAGAGCTCTTCCCTTCCACCATGATGCCACACGTGAGGGGTTTGCTCAGAACTGGAGCTCAACCAGATATCTGCTGCTGTATGTGGACTTCATTCCCTTTCTAGGGATGCGCACTGTGTTCACTTTGGGAAGGAGGTGTCAAGAGGGGCCGGGGCAAGGAGGCCAAGACTGAGGCTTGCAGGTCTGGTAAGCGCTTAAGCAGGTCAGCTGTTTTGAAGCAAGCATGCAGCGATGCCAGTCTTTGCAACTAATTCAAAAAGAAGCAAGTATGGACCCGAGTTCATAATTATGTTTCCATATGGCTTCCTTCCTTGTGACAACTGTACAGTAAGAGGTTAACAATCCTCAGTACTATCCTTGCAGCTTTTCTGTAACTCTAAATCATTCTAAAATAAAAAGTGTATCCAGAAAGGCAGGTAGAAAGGAAGACAGGAAGGAGCACTGCCCCTGGAGTTGCTGCTTACCTCTTCATATGCGTGTTCCCGGCTCGGGCTTTCTTTTTGAAAGGGTAAATCTAGATAGTCAACCAAATAGTCATATCCTCCAGGAAAAGGGCTGAAGGCCTCCTCTGTTTCAATCATCTCTGCAAACGACAAGATGGTAAAGCGAAGAAGCATTATCAGTCTGGTCGTCAAGGTCTTTCAAAAATTTTAGATTGTGTAAGACCCAAACACCCTTAAAGGACAGCAGTGAATTGCAGGTAGGATAATTCTCTCCCTCGGCCTCTCTCTCCTGAACTGATAACATTCAGATCCCAGCCTTGGACACAAGCAAGCGGCAATGCATCAGTGATTTAATCAAATTTATAGAGATTACCATTATCTTGAGTGCTGTTAGGAATCAAACAGCAAATATCAGGGTAAGTTTGCAGACGATGGAAGAAATAGAATGTGCAATGTTTCTCATCATTATATTGCAGCTGAACATACATTGTTTCGTGGAAAATTCCAAGTATTTTCTCTTTTTCATACTAATTGTCCACAGAAAATATCATTTAGACCAATGTTTTCCAGGTCTCTGGATTTCAAAAACAATTTCTTAAAAACTATTCGAGAGATAATATAAACACTGATGCAGTGTCTCTGAACAACACAGGGAGTTGGGGGCACAGATCCCTCACCCCAGCTCCCCTCCCTGTGCGCCTGAAAATCCACACGTGACTCGACTTCCCCACAACAGAACTACAAGTAGCATGTTGACCAGAAGCCTTACCGATAACATAAAATGCTGATTAACACATGCTTTGTACGTTATATGTATTATACACTGTATTCTTACCATCAAGTATAAGCTAGAAAAAAAAAGTTGAAAAAATCCTAAGAGAAAATACATTTACAGTAGTGAACTGTTAAAAAAAAAATCCTCTGATGAGTGGAGTTCAAACCTGTGCTATCCCAGGCTCAACTGTGTTTTATTTTGCCAAGTGAGGGCTTAAAAAAAATTCATCTACTTTTATGTCGTTAAGGGAAGAATGCTTAACACCTCAAAAATAGAAAGGACCTAACCTCAGAATAATGACAACTCATCCCAAGAAAAGAAAGCTGACACGTCTGTAACCACATTCAATTGGCATATTCAAACTTGTCTCACCACAGCCCAGCGTGCTTGTCGGAGACCGGCACTGACCTCGCCTAACTAGAATATAGTCAGCAGTCACGAGGGAACGTACGCTGTCCTTTTGATTCGAGTGGCTAAATGCTGGAAATGCTGAATATCATGTGCTCACGTTTATTTTGCAGGTGTCTGCTCCCTGCTGTCCTGCCCCCCTCCCTCCATCAGAATATAAGTTTGATGGAAGGAACAACCATGACTGGCTCGTAGACAGGACTCAACAAGTATCTGTTGAGCATCTGAATGACGTTAGCCTGGCTTTGAGGAAGATCCAGAATTCTGTGTCTAATATACGGTCCTCCTACTGTACTAATCAAACCACAGCTAATATAGACAGATGGGCAATTTTATTCTGAAACCCCGTCTCGGCAACCCCGTCGGCAAAAATACGGACCACAGAGCTCTCTGGCCTTCGCAGAGCTCTGCCCATCCAGGGTGAAGAGGGGTCACTGCATGAAACACGGAATCCTGGACCCCAGAAACAGAATACGATGTGGTCTGGGGAAGAGAAGGCTAAGGAGGGAAACAGACACCTGTCAAGTAAATATCAGCAGGTAATAGTAGATCTCTAGGTCCCAGTTCTGGAACAACACTTTTAGCCATTGTTCTCCCAAAGCTACAGATGGGCGAGTTTGGGTAACACATCACTTACAGAACCCTAAAGCGTCTAACTTCTAAGTCGATCTCAAATCCACTTCTGCAAGTCCGTGTCCCATCTCGGTTTAAAGGCTCACTCGCCTCTCCCAGGACCAGCTGAGCGGTCCTCCCAGCACGTGGTCCACGGAAAACTGAAGAGGTTTGTCTAGGACGCCGGGCAGTGATTTCCTGCTTTGCTTTACAGCTTTCTCAAGGGCTGTTTACTCACGGACAAGCTCCCCGGACGGTCTCCCGGGGCCTTTCCGACCTTGGCCCCCCACCTGGCATTGCGCATTCCTGCGTCATGAGGGAGGCCGTTTCCACAGCTGTATCCCCGTAGCTAGCACGATGCCTGTACAGGTATACCAAAGGAGCTCAACAATCATTTCTGAATGAATGACATACATTTATTCACCTATGCAAAGCACCTGCACTCACCAAACTCACGATACTGTTTACCCCTCCCGTCGCCAGCGCAGGCCATTCCCTCTGACCGGAATCTGGAATCTCTCCCTACTCCTCCTTCTGTCCCTCTCAGTTACTCCGCTGGTAACCTCCTCCTCACCGCTGAGACCTAGCTCAAAGGCCGAAGACTTCAGACGGCGCTTTTCTTGACCACACTTCCTGTTCTCCCACCCCCTCGTGCCCTCAGGAGGCAGAGTGAAGCACTTAGTACCCTAAGTCCCTTCTGCTCTGTCTCACGACTGAGAATCCAACGGCCTCATTCACCCAGAATGCGTTGGTGACACAAATGCAGATTCCTGGGCTTTACTTCACACCTACTGCATCAGAGTCCCTGGGGGTGGGGCTCAGGGATCTGCATTTAATCCAAGTTCCTCGGGTTATTCCGATATCCATGAAGGTGTGAGAATTACTGCTCTAGGACACATCGGGAGGACTGGACCAAGAAGACGGGGAGCTCAGCAAACGCTAAATGACAAAGGCTCTTGCATGCCCTACTAATACTGGAATAATTAAAAACCTCGCTTAGACTTGACCTGGAGACTAAAAACTGCTTTTATCCTAGAGGCACTGGGAGATCCTAAAGAAAGGTAAGCAGGAAGGAACACGAACAGTTTTGCATTTTAAAAAGGTTACTCTGATAGCAACATGGAGTGGGGGATTTCAAACTTTTGCCTCTGATTCCTGTAAGAATTAACATTTTATGTCAGCACCCTGGGGAGCCACCAAGGGTACCTGTGAAACCAGTTTCCTGAAATCATACATACCTTGGTTATACGCAATGTACTCAAGTACATTCTATACTGTTTGGTTTCATTTTGTGAAAAATGAGGCTTGTAATCAATGTCATTAGATCTTACCACCCACCAAAATCCACCATGGATTTTGACCAGTAGACTGAAACCAGCTGGCACAGAGGATGGATCAGGGGAGAGCAGGGGTGGAGGCACAGACCAGTCCGGGTCCACTGCAGGGATCGAGGCTAAATATCGTGACATGAATGAAAGCCATGGCAGAAGAGTCTAGAGGCAAGGGATGGATTTATGGGGGATTTACGACGGAGAATGGACTGGATTCAGCAACTGGTTTGACACAGGAAGTCAGCAAATGTCAGAACCGCTGACTGCACAGTTCCCACTGACTTTGCAAGGGGGTGGCCGGGAGCGAGTGTGCCGCTGGTAACTGTGTGCCCTGCTCTCTACCAGGCCCAGGTTTCTAAGTAAGGGTGAGGAACTCATGGCTCAAGACAAGTATTTATAAAATATAGGACTGTAACGGCAATGCGCCCTCCCCATGCACTGTTCCTTATTCAGATGAGCTCTCTGTGGAACAGGCAGTTGGGTAATGTTTATGCAGATATGAGAACCGATTCTCTCGCTTGTCGCTTTTTGCCTTCTTAAAACAACTTATTTTTGAGCCTATTAATGGTCCTGGACAGAAAAAAATCTCCCTCAGCCTTCATCCTCAAATAAGTTTATGAGACGAGGCAAACATTTGAATATTTGTTATATAACATGAGAAACTTTGGGGAAAACCAGTTTTTCCCCCTTAGATTTGAAAGATACTTATGTAGTAGTTTATTTAAATAGTAAGGCCTCTAGTTTTCAAAGTGACATGTGGATCTTACTGGACAGCAGGCTCAGGATGCCAGCCAGCAGAAACATCATATTCCGACAAATAAGGACCTGCCAAGAGGCCATGGGTGTGCCCTTTATTTTCTCATAAAATTGGAAAAAATTCATTAACCATCCTTAGCCTCTGTCTCTGTCTTAGTCTCTGTAGGTATTCAAACCACACCTGTCTGTTGGGGCCTTCAGCATCCTATACCCAGATCAAGGGTGGCTCCAGGTTGTGGGGTCCTTGTTATCACGTCGGAGTTTTTCCTGATAAGATTATTGCGTTCATTTGGGTCATTTTTGCTGTTTGTTTTCTTAATATACCTGAGAAATAAGAACATGCCCAGGTAAGAAAGTAATTTATTCTCAGATGCACAGTCTGATTGGAATAATGCTAAAGTTTTTTTTCTTTTTTCTCTACATTCCCACTTCCCAATCCCCTCCACTTACCCCATGGAGAAACAAAGACTATACTTGGCCTAATGTCCCTACTTAGGGAAGAATTACTAGTCAAGGAAGTTGTTTTAAGTCTACTTTGTTTATACCTAGTTTTTAAGTATAATCGTATGGTGGTTGGAATTAAAGTTAGGTGTACCAAAACCAACTATTTTAAAACAGGTGGGAAGAGCACATTCTTGTTTTTAATATTAATTTAATATATACAGAACTAAACATTATTGGGCAGGAAAAATACTAAGTGCTTTACATGAACTAGTTGATTTTATGCTCACGATACTCTAATTAGATAGCTACTATTAATGATCTCATTTTTGAGAGGTGGGGAAGTAAGGCTTTGAAAGGTCAGGTGACTTGCCCAAGGTCCCCCACATGATGGCAGTGCCCCCCTCCTCAGCTCTCCACCACGCAGCCAGAGCTGGGCTCAACCTTCCCAGGAGGCCCCAAGGAGGGGCTTCTCCCCCACTTTGGGAGCAAAGTCTGAAAAGCCAGGAAGCCAGCCCTCATTAGACATTGAATCTGCACCTTGATCTTGGGTTTTACACCCTCCTGAGAAGTAAGTTTCTATTGTTGATAAAAAAAAAAAAATCTATCTATCTATCTAAGTAAAAATAAAAGTCCCCTCAAAACCATTAAAAGTCTACCCATGTTAAAAGTACACACATCCTGGGACGCCTGGGTGGCTCAGTGGGTTAAGCCTCTGCCTTCGGCTCAGGTCATGATCTCAGGGTCCTGGGGTCAAGCCCCACATCGGGCTCTCTGCTCAGCAGGGAGCCTGCATCCCCCCCTCTCTCTGCCTGCCTCTCTGCCTCCTTGTGATCTCTCTCTCTCTGTCAAATAAATAAATAAAAATCTTAAAAAAAAAAAAAGTACACACATCCTCAGTTATTGCCACTCCTGAGACCTAGTCTCTGACTGTGCTGCTACTGATTAGAGCTGAGCATCTCCCACATTTAATTCCAAACCACAACCTTTCTGGAAATCACCATTCCAATGTCCTATGGGAAGCAGGTGGTGGAGATGGGGCAGAAAAGTGGAAATCCAAAGGTAAGGACTTGTCACTGTGTTTCATCGGACATGGGTGATGCAGCAGACATTTCTGGTAAAGGGAATTTCACTTTCTTGAGCTACAACCTGGTTACTTAGACTGGACAGATAATTTTAGTTGGACTGACAAATAAAAAGAATATGCAAACATTTGTATTTCTACAGCATCAGGGTGTATGACCCAGGGATCCACTCTACAGACCCGAGTCAAGATGTCACTCCACCCACAATGTGAGTAGCCTTCCCCTTACTCGCGCTAATGTCCTCCGCTGACGTCCTCCTGCGGGGGCAGAACGTAAGCTAAAGCAGGGCCTCCACTACCTCTGGTTTCAAGACGTTGCCTAACTGGTCTCCCTGCCTCCAATCTCATCTCCAAGCCATGATACCATCAGATCCCTCTTCCTAAACCAGAATGTGTGGCGTTTGCAAAATTCTTTCACTTCCTGATGCTTCTTTGTCTCCCTCTAAAAAACTACTAAAACCAGTACCGAGACCACGCCCCTGGAGGGGTACTGTGAGTTCCGAGAGCAACACTTGCCCTGCGTACACACAGAAGGGTGGCTCGCAATGACTTGAAAAGGCAGCATATTAAGTAGCCGAGTGTCGTGTAATCAAGTACCCACCACACCCGGTTCTTCTCCAAGTTCTTGGGAGTTTTACCTCCTTACCGCCTCTCGAATCTGAATTCTCCTCTCAGTCCCCACTGTCACTCATTGTGCCTTCCCAGATTACTGTGATGGTTCTCAAACTGGTCTCCAGAATCAACATTCCCGTTTCCCTTCCCAGCACACAGACACACAACCTAACCTCCCCAGTGCAGCTCTGATCACATCCTTGTTCCTCATCGGACTCCTTTATCCGGCTCCCCCTCCCTTCAGGATAAAATCCAAGCCATGTGTTGGGGCTGTCGGGCTTGCTGGCTTCTCCCGTGCAGGCCCGGTGTGGTCCCCTACCCTGTGCCTCACTTCAGCATCCCTCCGTCTCTGCCGGTCAGTGTCTACTCATACTTCAAAACTGAGCTCTGTAGTCGCACCCAGTCTTCCTTCTCTGAGCCCCGTCTGTATCCCACGCCCTCCAGAACACACAGGGATCATAACACTTAGCATTCTGTACTGTAACTGTTTTCCTCTTCCAGTAGACAGACCTTACCTCTGAAGACAATCATTTCATCTCTGTTTCTCTAGTATTTAAATAGTGCTGCTCAATAAACGATAAATGAATGCATAATGAACAACATTCATCTCAAGAAATTATTTTTTAATCTCAGGTCAATCTTTCCAGAAGGATTAGGACCCTATGAAGCTGCTAAATAATGTCAACGAGAAGGTTAAAAGAGAAGAAACACATCAGCCATCTGACGTAGTAAGAAATTAAACACACGTAGGTGCATCAGAGAACAGAGAACTTCAAAGTGAAAACAGTCATGCTTTAATGATGAGACAAACGAAACCTAGAGAAGTCAATTAATTGCTTCTAGTAAGTGGTAGGACGAGAACCTGAATTCCGCAGACATGATTTCTTCTACAGTGCTGCCTCTAACAGATGGGAAATCATGGCCAGTCCCTACAGGATATCATTATGAAAACTTAGCTTGAGGACTGGTTTATTATCCAATACATTTACAATGAGTTTGTAATACCCAACAAATGCAGATAAGTAAACTATTACAATAATTTTCTCTGAAGTACAATGACATGTGCATTCCCTGTCTGCACAAAGGCAGTCCCTGCCCTTTGTTCACAGAGTACACCCGGGAGGGATGAAAAAGAGGATCATCATGAAGCAGATGGTACTGGTACTTGGTCATAAAGACAATCTGACAGAGGCAGAACCACTGCATGTACTTGGTATAAAATAAATTCTACATATAATTACAGAACCTTATAAAAGCAAAATTAAAGTACCTATAAGATCTTAATATCTCAAATAATAAAACTATGCTTTCCATATGACAAAATGGATTGATCGTCCATATCGTTTTCCTAGGGGTTATGAGTTCTATGAACTGTGCAACCTGACTACGTCACAAGCATGACTTAAACAAATATGCCAGCTTTAACTACCATGGCTGAAGGTGTTAAGAACAACTATTTGCTTTTTTTTTATTATTTAAAAAATCCATTTATGTTCCATATTCGTACTTTTTGTGAATGGCTCTATGAATTCTAACACATGTAGAAATTTGTGCAACCACCACCACAACGTGTACAGAACAGTTCCATCGCCCCTCAAAGACTCTCTCGTGTTGCCCCATTTCAGCCAAACCCTGTCGCAGCCTGACCCCCGACAACCACTGACTTGTTCTCCGCCCCTAGAGTTCTGTCTTTTCCAGAATGCCATAATAACTACACAATATGTCACCTTTTGAAACTGACTTCCTTCATTTAATATGATGTCTTTGAGATTCATCCATGCTGTTGTATGTATCAATATTTGTTTTTTATTGTATTCTATGGCCTAGATGTATCATGGTCTGTTCATCCATTCGCCTGTTGAATAGTGTTTGAGTTGATTTGGTAACTATGACTAGAGCTGCTATAAATATCTGTGTACAGTTCTGGTATGAATAAAAGTTTAATTTCTCTAGGTCAAATTGTCATAAGATATCAAATTATCATACAATAAATGCATATTTAAAGAAACAGTCAAACTGTTTTCCACACCATTTTGAATTCCCAACAATTTGTGAGAGGTCCTACTGGTCTGCATCCTTACCTAACTGGATATTGTCAATTCTTCAAAACTTTATTCATGTAGTTTTAATCAATCTGTATTTCTTAATGGCTACTGATATAAGCACATCATTTCTTATGTTTATTTGCATCTATATGTCTTCATTGGGGAAGCACCTGTCCAAATGTTTTGCCCAGCTATCATTGAGTTGTTTCCTGACACTGATTTTTTAGAGATCATTATAATTTCTGGATACAAGTTGTTAGTCAGATATTTGATTTGCAAATATTTTCTCATGGTCTTTAGTTTGTCTTTTTATTCTAATAGTATCTTTCACAGAGAAAAAAATTTACTTTTGATAAAGTCCAATATATTAAACTTTTCTCTGTGGATTGTGCTCTTGGTGTTATATATAAGGCTTTCCCTAACTGGACGTCATGAAGATTTTCTCCTACATTTTCCTCTAAAAGTTGTATAGTTTTACATTTACATTTAGGTCTTTGATCCATTTGGGCTTATTTTTTGGTATACAATGTGAGGTCTAAATTGAGATTCATTTTTTTTGCATATAAATGTCCAACTGCTCTAATAAAATTTATTGAAAAACTATCTTTTTTCTGTTGAACTGTTTTTGTACCTTTGTCAGAAATCGATTGTTTATATTTGTGTGGATCTATTTCTCGTTTCTCTATCCTATTCCACTGATCTAGTGTTTATCCCTTTGTTGATATCATGCTGTCTTGATTACTGTAGCTTTATACCAAGTCTTAAAATATAGTACTGTGGGCCCTCCAAATTTATTCTTTTTCAAACTTGTTTTGGCTATTCTAGTTCCTTTGCTTTTCCTTACAAATCTTATAGTTGTCTATATGTACAAAAAATTCTGCCAGGATTTTGATGGGCATTGCATTGAACCTACATATGTATTTAGAGATAATTAAATATTAACTACAATAACACATTCTTAACTAATAAAGAAATTACTAATTTCTTAATAACTAATAAAGAATTACTCATGTAATTTACGAGCACTTAGTATCTCTAATACTTAGTGCTAAAATACTTAGTGCTAAAATGAAAACAAAACTCAACATATAAAATCCATGAAATTTACTAAAGGCCATGCTCAGAGGAAAACTGATAGCTCTAAGATTTATATTAAAAAAGAAGAAAGATCAGTAGAAACAATCAATGAAACCGAAAGTTGGTTCTTTGAAAAGATCAACAAAACTGATGACCTTTATCGAGACAAAGGATAAAAAAAGACAAAGAAACCTAAAATCATAAACAAAACAGGGATATTACTATCGACCTTACAGAAATAAAAACAATTATAAGATAAAACTATGAACAATTATACAATAACAAATTTAAAAACTTAGTGGAATGGACAAATTCCCAGGAGCAGATAAATTGCTTAAACCAACTTAAGAAGAAAACAGAAATCATCATTCTCAAACTCTCCCAAAACATAAAAAGAAACACTTCCTAGTTCAGTCTGAGGTCAGTATTACCCTGATACCAAAGCTAGGTAGGTGAAGGGGATTAAGAGGCACAAACTTCTAGCTGTAAAAAAAAAAAATAAGTCATAGCAGTGAGAAGTACAGCATAGGTTGTATAGTAAATAATGTTGTAATAATGTTGTTGGTAACAGATGGTAACTATGCTTATCTTGGTGAGCACTGAGTATTATACAGAACCGTCAAATCACTACGTTGTACACCTGAGACTAATATAACATATGTCAACTGTTCTTCAAAAATAAATTTTAAAAAAGATGTTACAATAAAAGAAAATTATAGACCAGTATTCCTTATAACACAGATGCAAAAATCCTCAACAAAATACCAGCAAAAAATATTCAACATCATATTGAAATGATTATAAACCAGGTGGGATTTATGAGGAATGCAAAAGGGTTTTTCAACATAAAGCAGTCAATAAGTATATTTCACCACATTAATAGAATAAAGGGGGAAAAAACACATAATCATCTCAACTGACGCAGACAAGGCATTTTAGAAAGTTCAATATCCCTTCATGATAAAAACACACAGGAAACTAGGAATAAAAGGAAACCTCCTCAACATGATAAAGGGTATTAATGAAAAACCCATAGGTAACATCATGCTCAGTGGTGAAAGAATGACAGTTTCCCCCTAAGATCAGGAAAAAGACAAGAATGCTTGGTTTCACCACTACTACTAAAAATTGCACTGTGAGTTCTAATCCAAGACAGTAGGCAAGGAAAAAAATAAAAGGCATTTAATTGGAAAAAAGAAGTAAACCTTTCTTTATTTGCAAATGACATGACCCTATATATAGAAAACAAAAGAATACACAAGAAAGCTAATAAAATTAATAAGTAAATTTAGCAAAGTGGCAAGGTATAAGATTATCAAACAAAAGTCAGTTGTGTTTCTGTAAACCAGTAAAGAACAATCAAAAAAAGGAAATTAAGAAAACAATTCCATTTATAATAACATCCAGAAGAACAAAATACCTGGGAATAAATTAACCAAAGAGGTAAAGGATTTGTACCCTGAAAACGACAAAACATTACTGAAAGTAGTTAGAGAAGAACTAAATAAAAGACCTCCCATATCTATGGATTGGAAGATTTATTATTTTTAAGATCTCAATACTCCTCAAAACATTCTTTAGATTCAATGTGATTCTTATAAAAACTCCAACAGCCTTTTTTTGCAGAAATGGAATAGCTGATTGGAATGGAACTCATTTCTCAAATTCACATGGAAATACAAGAGGCCCTGAATAGCCAAAACAGTCTTGAAAGAGAACAAAGCTGGAGGACTAACACTTCTCTACAAAACTAGAATAATCAAAACAGTGTGGACTTGGCATAAAGAAAGATATATAGACCAAAAGAACACAATTAAGAGTCCAGACATGAACTCAATATATCTATGGGTAATTGATTTTTGACAAGGGTGGCCATATCTTTCAACACAGAGAGAAATGTCTCCATAAAATGATATTGGGACAATTGGATTTCCACATGCAAGAAAATGAACTCAGACCCTTACTTCACAACATATACAAAAATTGACTCAAAATCAATTAACAACCTAAATATAAGAGCTAAAAACCATCAAACTTTTCAAATAAAACATAAGAGTAAATTTTCGTGACTTTGGATTTAGCAATATATTCTTAGATATGACACTAAAAGCATAAGAAACAAAAGAGAAATCAATAAATTTGGTTTCACAAAGATGAAAAACTTTTGTACATCAAAGGTTATTATCAAGAAAGTGAAACGATTGTAGTGGAAGAAAATATTTTCAAATCACACATTTGATAAGGGATTAATATCTACAGTATATTTAAGCACTCTTACAATTCAATAAAGATATCCCAAATTAAAAATGAGCAAAGAACTTGAATAGATGCTTACACAAATAATAAGGACATGAAAAATGATTAACATCATTAGTCATTTGGAAATGCAAAGCAAAGTCATAATGAGATATCCTTTTATACCTACTAGGATAGATATAATCCAAAAAATGAAAAAAAAACAAGAAAAAAATGGAAATAAGTATTAGTAAGGTTGTAGAGAAATTGGAACACTTGTATATTCCTGGTGAGAAGGTAAAATGTTGCAACCACTGTGGAAAACAGTTTGTCAGTTTCTTTAAAGTAGAATGTAGAATTACTATAGAATCCAGCAATTCCAGTCCTAGGTATATTTCCCAGAAAACTGAAAACAGGGACTCAGATACTTGCATTCCAGTATTCATTGAAGCATTATACACAATAGTCAAAGGTTGGACATAACTCAGTTGTCCAACAACAAAAGAATGGATAAGCAAAATGTGATATATCCACACAATGGAATGTTATTCAGTCATAAAAAATAATGAAATTCTGATACAACTTAAAAGAACTTTAAAGCCATTATCGCAAGTGAAATATACTAGACAAAAAGGACAAATATTGTATGATTGTACTCATAAGAAGTATTTACAATAGGCAAATGCGTAGAGACAGAAAGTAGACTAGATGAATACCAGTGATGGAGTGTAGGATTAATGGGGAGTTTCTGCTTAATGAGTGGAGTTTCTGTTTGGGATGAAAAAAAAGTTTTGGAAATAGATAGTAGTGATGGTTGCATAACATTGTGAATATAATTAATGCCACTGAATTGTACATTTAAAAATGGTTAAAATGACAAATTTTATTATATCTATTTTACCAATCCCCTCCCCCTTATTAACATTCTAATTATAATGCCTCGTTACCAAATAGGCTTTACACCAGAAATGCAAGATTGGTTTCACATATAAAAACCAATTATTAATAGACTAGAATATAATCATTTCAGTAAATACAGAAAAAGCATTTGATATACTGTTTAACAAAAATATCCATTAATCTGTATTTGTACACTGAATTCTGAAGTCTATGCTTTAAAAAAAAATTTTTAAGTTAGCACAAGTTCAAGATACTGTAATCAAAATAATGTATCATCATATTGCAGTGTATTTAATGTACAATGATTCTATCGACAGATGAAATCTCCCTAAAGGTAAGATGCTTAAAAATATCCCATATGGTCTATCCCAATATCCTAATTATTCAATAATTAGGATTAGTGATTGGCATTAGAGAAATGTGCTTTAAGAATATTTTAAAATTTTGCCCTTGGTCTTCCCATGTTTACTTCTTTATGATCGCACAAGATAAACAGCTGGAGAATTTAGGTTAATATATCCAATAAATATTGTGTCAAATGCAAAAATTTTAAAAAATATTAACTATATTGAGACATCCAATTCACGAAGATACGCCTTTTCAATTATCTAGTTTATCTTTGATTTCTTTAATCAATGTTTTATAGTTTTCAGCATACAGACCCTATATTTATTTTGTTAGATTTACAACAAAGTATTTAAATATTTGGAGGTATTGTGTATGTTTTTTCTTTTCTAATTTTGTTATCCTCGTGTTCATTGTTCATATATGGAAATACAATTGATTTTTATACATTTACTTTGTATCTGATGACTTTGCTAAATTTACTCATTTGTTCCAGAATTTTCTTTCGTAAATCCTATGGGATTTTCTATGTAGACTGTCATGGTGTCTGAAATAAAGACATTTCATGACTTCCTTTCAGTCTACATTGATTCATTTAGTTTTCTTGCCTTCCTGCACTGATTACAAATTTCAGCATGATGTAGTCATTCTTATCTTCTTATGCATTGTAGAAGAAATTATTCACTCTTTCTCTATCAAGTGTGTTGTTAGCTGTGGATTTTTACAGATGTCTTTAATGAGGTTAGGAAAAACCTCTTCTATTTCTAGTTTGCTACGAGTTTTTGTTTTGGTTTGGTTTTTATTTTACCAGGAGTATATGTTGAATTTTATCAACTGCTTCTTCTGCATCAGTTAACATAATCACATGATTTCTTTTTTCTTTATCTGTTAATATGATGGTTAGAATGATTTTTAATATTGAGCCACCCTTGCATTCCTGGGATAAACCCCCATTTGGTTGTGTTGTATTAGTTTTTTACATATTGGTTGATGTAATTTGCCAATAATTCATTAAGAATTTTTGCTCCTGTGTTTATGAGAAGTACTAGTGTATACTTTCTTGCATAGCCTTTGTCTGCTTTTTGTAGCAGAATCTCGTAAGATGAATTGTACTGTTTCCTCCTCCACTATTTCTGAAAAAGAATATATTAAATCAGTGTTATTTCTTCTTTAAATGTTTGGTAGAATTTGCCAGTGAAATAATCTGAGCCTGAATTTTCTTTTTTGGAAGATTTTAACCTACAGAAGAAACTTACAGAAGTATAGATATGGGGATGTCTATATCTTTGGTGTTTTCATATTTGTGGCTTTCAAAGAATTGGGGAATTTCATCTAAGTTTTTAAAATTCTGTACATAGAATTACTTATAATATTTCTTTGATATCGTTATTTTTAACACTTGTGGGATCTTCAGTGAGCTCTCTCGTTCCTGATACTGGTGATTATCTTTCTTTTTTTCCTTGGTGATTTTGTTTCATTGTTTTTCCTCTATTGTTTTTCTTCTTTTCATTTCATTGACTTCTGCTCTTGTCTTGTTTCCTTCCTTCTACTTGCTTTGGTTTATTTTGCTCATTTGTTCTAGTTTCCTAAAGTGAGAACCTTCCTCTTTTTTATATGTGCATTTAATACTACAAATTTCCCTCTAATCTCTTCTTTAGTATCCGACAAATTTTGATATGTTGTGTTTTCTTGTTTTTGTTTTTTTAGTTTAAAATATTTTCTAATTTTGTACGATAATTCCCCTTTGGCTCACAGATTGCTTAGCAATGTGTTTTTCAGTTTTCAAGTATTTGGAGATTTTCCAGTTATCTCTCTCTTGATTTCTAGTCTAATTCCAATATGATCAGAAAACATTCTTTGTATTATTTCAGTTAAAATTTGTTAAGGTTTGTTTTATGACCCAGGACATCGTCTCTCTTGGTCAATGTTTGTTCTTGAAAAGAATGCATGTTCTGCTATTTTCAGGTGGGATTTTCTGTAAATGTCTTTCAGATCCAGTTGATTTATGTTTAGTTTTTCCATATTCTTGCTAAATTTTCCATGTTCTTGTTCCAGCGGTTACTGAGAAAGGAGGGTTGAAGTGTCCAACTGTCATTCTGACTTTCCATTTTCTGTAAGTTCTATTAAATTTTTGTTTCATGTGTTTGAGAGTCTGCTGTTATATAGAAACACATCTAGGATTCTTACAACTTCTTGGTGAATTGACATCATAATGTGCCTCTGCATCCCTGGTACTTTTTGCTCTGAAGCTAAACTCTATTGTTAATATAGCCACTAACGCTTGGACTAGTGTTTGCATGGTATATTTTTTCCACTCTTTTACTTCTAACTTACCTATATCATTAAGTTTAAAGTGGATATCTTGTTGACAGTATAAAGTGGGTCTTTCCCACTATCCAGTCTCATAATCTCTGTCTTCCAATTGGTGTGTTTTGACTATTTTAATTTAAGTGATAAGTACTTTATTATATCTCAAAATTTTGTTGATCGTGAATTCAGGTGGAGTTTGGATGAAGAATCTTTTGCTCCATATGCTGCTGAGTGGGATTAGTTAATGCTATTCAGCTGATGGCAGCAGGGCTGGTCTGGAAGGTCCAAGTGAAAGGCTTCACTCACATGTCTGTAGAACATTTATATTTAATGTAATTATTTATGTCAACCATTTTATTATGTTTTCTGTTTATCTCTCTCTCATTCCTCTGCCTTTCCATTCCTCTTCCTTCCTTTAAATTATTTAAATGTTTTTAGTACTCCATTTAGTTTACCTGTTGACTTTTTTCAGTTTTACTGAAATATAATTAACACACAACACTGTATAAGTTTAAGATGTACAGCATAATGACTTGACTATATATATTGCAAAATGATTACCACAATAAGTTTAGTTAACATCCATCATCTCATATACATACAAAAAATTAAAGGAAAAAAATGTTCTTTCCTTGTGATGAGAACTGTTAGGATTTACTATCTTAGCAGCTCTCAACTATACTATAAAGCAGCGTTAACTATAGTCATTGTGTTATGCATTACATCCCCAGCATTTGTAACTGGAAACTTGCACCTTTTGACCATCTTCATCAAATTCTGCAACCCTGCCCCTGCCTCTAGTAACTGCAAAGATAAATTAGATAATAAGGTATCTGTCTTCTGTCTAACTTCACTTAACATAGTGTCCTTGAGGTCCAGCCAATGTTGTCACAAATAGCAACATTTCCTTCTTTTTTATGACCGAATAATATTTCATTCATATTCTATAATACCACATTTTATCCATTCAACCATTGTTGGACACTTAGGTTGCTTCCTGTTTGGTCTGGGCTATAATAGATATGCTGTAATGAAACTGGAGGGACATATCTTTTCAAGTTAGTGCTTTCATTTTCTTCAGATAAATATCCAGAAGTGGAACTGCTGGATCATATGATCTTTCTATTTTTAATTCTTTGAGGAGCCTCCATACTGTTTTCCATAGTGGCTGCATGAATTTACATTCCATTAACAGTGCATAAGGGTTTCCTTTTCTCTATATCCTCTTCAACACTTACTTCTTGTCTTTCTGATAAGAGTCATTCTATTCCTTATTTCATTGTGGCTTTGATTTGCATTTCCTCGATGATGAGTGATATTGAGTACCTTGGCCATCTTCTTTGGAAAAATATCTATTCAGATCCATTACTCATTTTAAAATTGGATGATTTGTTTGTTTTCTACTACTGAGTTGTATGAGTTCTCTATAAATTTTGGGTATTAATCTCTTATCAGATATAGGATTTGCAAATATTTTCTCCTATTGCCTTTCCATTTTGTTGATGGCTTCCTTTGCTGTGCAAAGCTTTTTAGTTTATTTTTGTTTCTGTTTCCCTTGTTTATTTTTGTTTCTGTTGCCCTTGCTTTTGCTGTCAAATCCAAAAATTCATCTCCAAGACCCATGTCAAGGAGTGTCCTGCCTATGTTTTCTTCCAGGAGTTTTATAGTTTCAGGTCTTACATTTAAGTCTTTAACACATTTTGAGTTAATTTTTGTGAATGGTGTAAGACTGGGGTCTAGTTTCATTTTTTTACATGTGAATATTTAATTTTATGAGTACCATTTAATGGATAGACTTTCTTTTCTCCATTCAGTATTCTTAGCTCACTTGTCAAATATTAGCTGACCATATATGCCTGGATTTATTTCTTGGGTCTTGATTCCATCCCATTGAGTTATGTGTCTGTTTTTAATATCTGTACCATACTGTTTTGATTACTATAGCTTCTTAATATAGCTTGAAATCAGGAGATGTGATGCCTCTTGCTTTGTTCTTCTTTCTCAGGGTTGCTTTGAATATTTGGGGTCTTCTGTGTTTCATATAAATTTTAGGATTTATTTTTCTGCTTCTGTAAAAAACACCATTGAGATCTTGGTAGGAATTATACTGGTTAGTATGGACATTTTAACAATATTAATTCTTCCAATACATGAATACAGATTAGCTCTCCATTTATTTGTGTCTTCTTTACCAATGTGTTGTATTTTCAGTGTAGGAATCTTTCACCTCCTTGCCTAAATTTACTCCTAAATAGCATGATCCAATAATACGTTGTTTATAAAAATTCATTTCCGATGTGACCCAAGTTGAAGATTAAAAAAAAAAAACAGAAAAAAATATACCATACACACATTAAGCAGGAAGCAGGATTTGATAATATTAATATCCATTTAATTGGTCATCATTAAATAAATAAAATCTTTTTTAAATGGTGGGGGGGCACACCTGCATGGCTCATTGGGTTAAAGCATCTGCCTTCGGCTCAGGTCATGATCTCGGGGTCCTGGGATCAAGTCCTGCATTGGGCTCCCTGTTCAGCAAGGAGCCTGCTTCTCCCTCACCCTCTGCCGTTCCCCCTGCTTCTGTGCTCGCTCGCTCTCTCTCTCTCCACCTCCGACAAATAAATAAATGCAATCTTTTTTTAAAAAAATCAGTCATCATTACTTTTTAGGCATACTTTAAAAATTTAACCCATGGAATGAAAAAACTAATATTTAAGGCTAACTGGATTCACAGTACAATTTTCCAAACAAGCCGACATCAGTAAAGCACATTACCTTATTCAGTTTTCCTCTTAACAAAACACCAGTGCCCTCCTGTGATAAAGATGGAAACACCCTTGTGTGGATTAACATCACATTTCTTAATGCTACAAAACTGCTACACTGTTGCTACTAGCGAGACATAGTTGCTCACCATCAGGTGAAGCCTGGAATAGACTGATCACATCTGAAACCCCAGAGCATCTTAGAATCTAGGACATCATAGTCACGCTGAACTGTTGAACAAATCAATGAAACAGGCCAGCAGCTCCAAGGCTCCCTCTGGTTCCGGTTCGTTGATTCTAACTGAGAAAAAATGGAAAAACTGTCCTTTTTAATAAATGGTCCCAACGATACCTACCTCAGGGAGCTGCTGTGATAATAAATACAACTATCCAAAATCTAGGAACTATTTTGTTTTTGGTATTCCCTGGATAAAAATAACTTTTTCTGCCAAGCTCAGAGTCACTATGGAGTTTCAGAGAGGTTTTTTTCAATGTGTATGGAGGGGGAGGAAGGGGGAGGCAGGAAGAAGGGGCAGGAGGGAGGGTCGAACATTAAAAATACTATTAAAGATGAGGAAGGAGAGGGAGCTGATGGCAAGGGCCAAACCTGAATGCGACACATGTTAAAAAGTAATGTCGAGAGTTAGGAAAAACTTTCTACTTGTTCAAAGCTTTAAGCATTTAATCTTCACCACCAGGAAACTCTTAAAGTTGGGAGTGGCCCCCAGAGAAGTCCCATTCCAGTTCTCTCTGCTCACTGTCATTTTTTGACCCTAATTGATGAGAAACTAGACTGCAGGCTTTTAAAACTTACTGGAGCAGAGAGAGTGTGTACAGCTAGTTACTAGTTTCCTAGGGCTGCCGAAACAAGTTCTCACAAACCAGGCAGCTTAAAATAACAGAAATGATGCGTCCCCTCACAATTCTAGAAGCCAGAATCTGAAATCAAGGTGTCAGCAGAGCTGGCTCTCCCTGGGGGCTGTAAAGGAGTGTCTGTGCCTTTCTCTTAGCTTCTGTAGATTTATCACCATGGTCTCCCTCCGGCTCTGTCTTCACACCACCTTCACCCTGTTTCTCCTCTGTCTCTTTCTTTCACATCTGTGTCTTTTCCTCAAAGGCACTTGGCCATTGGATTAGGGTCTACTCAGATAATTCAGGATGATCTCAAGATCCTTAACTATGTCTACAAAGATCCTCTTCCCAAACAAGATCACATTCAGAGGTTCCCACGACATACCTTTGGGCGTTAAGGGCAATCATCAGCCCACCATAGCTTGTTTGTGAGATTTTTGTTTTGGAAGAAGGCTATGACAACAGAAATATAAACTGAAGGGAAGCAAGAGGTAAAAATAAGAAGTGTGAAGTTTCCTGGGCAGTTTCAATTAACAGATGTAAATGACTTGTGGTATCTTCTTCAAAACTTGGTGGTAGCCTCTTTAAAAACTGACCCAAGCTAGGAACACTCCTCATGGTTACGACATACTTAACCACTAAAACCTATCACCTTCCTAATTTCTTGTCTTGGAATTTAAAGGAAGCGAACATTCTCAATTGTAATGTACCAACATCTGTAATTACCTGAGAGGGAAAAAAGCATAAATAAGCAGCCTAACAGAGTTTGAGGTGTCCTGTACTAAATTTAGATTCTGTTTCCAGGAGTGTCTGGGTGGCTCAGTTAGTTATAAGCATCTGCCTTCGGCTCAGGTCATGATCCCGGGGTCCTGGGATTGAGTCCTGCATCGGGCTCCTTGCTTGGCGGGGAGCCTGCTTCTCCCTCTCCCTCTTCCACTGCTTGTGCTCTCTCACTCTCTCTCACCCGTACTTTCTCAAATAAACAAATAAATGAAATCTTTAAAAATATATGCATTTTTAAAAAAGATTCTGTTTCCAGTAAGGTAATGGGCTAAATACTTGAATGAATTCTCTTGTTAAAAACAACTAAATATCTGACAATCTTCAGAGAATCAATGAGCTGTCACAAAAGTAAGGAATTCTCAAATCAGGTACTGAATACACATAAGACTGTAGCCAGCCATTTCCCAAACAAGAAGAAAGGGTGGAGAAGGACACTGAACTTTGCATGCAAGGCCTCAAGTGGCTCCAGAGACACAGCCCAGAGTTACCCCAGCTGGGAAGTCTAACATAAGTCCTTGCCCCCAAAAGCAACCCCAGTGGGTAAAACCATCAATTAAGGAATGAATGTAGACACAAACTGGTTTTGCTCCTCAATCTCCCATTTCTCCCATCTCAACCCCAGCTCCAGAATATAGGCAAGAAAATTTATGAGCTCAAATTTTAGTTCTAAGTAGGAGAGAGAAGAAAATAGAAGCTAGCCTTCTTGAGTGTTTTCAGCCTGAACTCACACCAGCTGGGGGAAGTAGACAATCCTCTTGCTGAACATTTGGTTGAGAGTAACCCTAAAAGAGTAGCTCCCACAAACCTGGAAGAAGCAAATGCTGATCCTGTCTGGAGGGCTCCACCTCTAACCAAGCTAATGATAATTTCTGCAGGCAAAGTTCCAAAGCATCAAGCAACAGATCATGCTCAATTATTAGAGTATCATAAACAAGGACCAGCAAAAAAACAAAA
>LNAC01000176.1:1372803-1395845 GCA_002007465.1 Ailurus styani | reverse complement strand
CCGCGCGCCCTCACCCCCCGACTCCGACTCACGTCCCCGCCCCGCGCCCCGGAGAGAGGGCAGCACCTTCCCTCGGCCATGAGTGGCCTTCGAGAGACTGTGGTGCTGAGATGTGTTCTTCCAGAGTACCTGGAGTCGTCGTCAAAGAAATAGTAGCCCCCAAAGGTACGGAGAAAGGCTGGGACATGTCAAGGGGAAAAAATTAGTAACGATGAAGACGGTTTGAATATTCCAGCTACCAAACCTCACCTAATGAAGATTCTACACACACACAAATGGTCAATGGGCGCATGAAAAAGTACCTCATATTATCACGAGGCATCAGAAAGATGTAAGTTAAAACCAAAAATGAGTAGGAAACAAAAGCATTAAGAATGACTCATGTATTTCTACTCCTGGTCAAGGTAGAATAACAGGGACCAAATTTACTTTCCTGTTTGACAAAAATATAGATATAGGTATCATATAAAACATACCAGTCAACAACTGCTGAATATACATTATTTTCCTGCACACATATGAGTTATAGTAACTGATCACTCATGGGCTTCATCTCCAGAAGTTTCCAAGGAATAATATCATATAGAGATACAAGATTGCTTATATCATAAGCAACTTAGCTTGGAATCAAAACCAAAATGATAACGAGTACAATTCATGGTTGGAAAGTAAGAGACATTTTAATATAATATATTGGTCAAAAATAAGTCCTAATACATCAGAAATTATTTAGAACTAAATAGTAATAAAAACATACATATCAAACTTGAGGAATTCATTTGAAGCAGGATGTAGAGGAAAGAAGAAAGTCTGAAATCTAATGGGCTAAAAATCAAGCCCAAGTACTTAGAAAAAAAAAAAAACAACTGCAAAATCAACTCAAAGAAAAAGGAAATAATTAAAAATGGAATTTTATAAAATAGAAAACATAAAATAGAGATCTATTCAATATAATCTACTTAAAAGTTAGTTCTTTGAAAAGACCAAAACAAAATAAAAAAGTCTCTAGCGATTTTACTGGTCAAGGAAAAAATAAAGAGAAAAGACACAAGTCACCGTTATCAGGGAGAAGAGATTATACTGTAGGTGCTGCAGACATTAAAGAGATAAAATAATAGTATAAAAATCTTTTGCCAATAAATATGTAGATGAAGGGGGTAAAACCCTAGAAGAGTATCAAACCCAGTATATTTCATCAAAATTCCACTATATGTCAATTAAAACCCTATATAAATAGCAACCTTAAAATATCAAGGATTGGAAGACTCTGTTAACATGTTGATTCTCCCCAAATTGATCTCTTGATTCAAGAGAATCAGTGCAGTTCCAGTCATAATCTAAGATTTTTTTTAAAAGATTTTATTTATTTACTTGACACAGAGAGATAGAGATCATAAGTAGGCAGAGAGACAGACAGGCAGAGAGAGAGGGGGGAAGATCGATGCAGGCCTCGATCCCAGGACCCTGAGATCATGACCTGAGCCAAAGGCAGAGGCTTTAACCCACTAAGCCACCCAGACGCCCTAAGATTTTTTTTTGGTAGAAATTGACAAGTTTATTCTAAGACACACATGGAAATACAAAGGACCTAAATAGCCAAAACAATCTCGAAAAACAATAAAGTTGGAAGATTTATACTACCTGACTTCAAAACTACAGACTGAAGACAGTGTGATACTAGCAAAGGATTGAAAAATTAGATTGAAATAGAATAGAACCCATTTGAAATCATAAACCACAATGAGATAACACCTCACACCTGTCAGCAGTGGCTAAAGTCAAGAACTCAAGAAGCAACAGGTGTTGGTGAGAATGTGGAGAAAAAGGAACCCTCGTGCACTGTTGGTGGGAAGGCAACCTGTATGGAGAACAGTATGGAGTTTCCTCAAAAAGTTAAAAATAGAACTACATTATGATCCAGTAATCACACTACTGGGTATTGACCCAAAGAACACAAGAACACGAATTCAAAGGGATACATGCACCCTGATATTTATAGCAGCATTATCTACGATAGCCAAATTATGGAAGCAACCCAAGTGCCCACTGACTGATGAATGGATAAAGAAGATGTGTATATGTATATACACAAGGCAATATTATTCAGCCATAAAAAAGAATGAAATCTTGCCATTTGCAATGACATGGATGGAGCTATAGAGTATAATGCTAAGCAAAATAAGTCAGGCAAAGAAAGACAAATACCATATGGTTTCACTCATATGTGGAATTTAAGAAACAAAACAAACAAAAGGCAGGGGGAAGACAAACCATAAAACAGAGTCTTGACTCTAGAGAACAAACTGACGGTTACCAGAGGGGTGGTAGTTGGGGAGATGGGGAAAATAGGGAAAGGAGATTAAGAGCATGCTTATCATGAAGAGCACTGAGTAACGTATGGAACTGCTGAATCACTACATTGTACTTCTGAAAATAATAAAACACTGTACGCTACCTATGCTAGAATTAAAATGTTTTAAAATTAATGCCAAAAAATAAAAATATTTCAAAAATGGAATAATAAAAGCCAAACAAGCAAAGAACAGAAGTCCTTTGTTGTTTTTCAGCAAATGGTGCTAGAACAACTGGATGTTCATACATGGAAAAAGTTAACCTTTATCCCTAGCTTACACCACATACAAAAATTAATCTGAGATAAACTTAAACATGAAACTATAAAGTTTTTGGATAAAGCAATGAAGAATTACATCGTCATTTGGAGGTACACAAAGATTTCTTAAAAATGACACAGGACGCCATAAAAAAGACACTAATTAGGCTTCCCCAAAAACTTTTTAAACTTCTGCTTAACAAAAGATGTTGTTGGGGCACCTGGGTGGCTCAGTCGGTGAAGCATCTGTCTTCGGCTCAGGTCATGATCTCAGGTCCTGGGATCAAGCCCCACATCAGGCTCCCTGCTCATTGGGAAGCCTGCTTCTCCCTCTGCCTCTGCCCCTGCTTGTGTTCCCTCCCCCACTGTGTCTCTCTCTGTCAAATAAATAAATAAATAAACAAATACATAAATCCACAAAATCTTAGGAAAAAAATGTTAAGAAAAATGAATAGGTGTGCTATAGACAGGAAGAAAATATGTGCAAAACACACATCTGATGAAAAACTCATGACCACCGTATACAGCACAAGAATTCCTACCACTTGAGAACAATAAGCAACCCAATTTAAAAAAAAAGGCACAAGTTTTAAACAGACATTTCATCAACAAAGATAAACCAGTGGCCAACGAGCAGATGAAAAAATGCCCCACGTCAGCATTAGGTGAGAGAAATGTAAATTAAAACCAAAAATAAGTAGGAAACAAAAGCATGGAAAACGACTCATGTATTTCCATGGTATGGCGGAGAAGGGACCAGATTTACCCTCCCGTTTGAAACAACCAAAAACAAACAAACAAACAAACAAACAGGACAATAAAAAACAGTGATCTCCAAGAGACAAGTGAACCAGGGAGGTGAGCAGAATGATTGGCCCAGCTTGTCCCGAGTGGGGAAGAGACACGTTTCCAGAAGTCTCCCTGACTTGAGGAAACTGCTAAGGGGCTGGAGAGTTGGGGGCTGCCAGAGTTTCTTGACCAAGATTATTACAATAGGGTCAGATAATAGGGTTTATGTAACCTCGATTCTTAAAAATTATGACTTATTTGTTGTAACATCAATAAGTCTGGGGATATCATGTACGGCACGGTGACTAGAGTTGACAATGTGCTGTTGTATATTTGAAAGTTAAGAGAGTAAATCCTAAAAGTTATCATCCCAAGAAAAAAATGCATGACTGTGTGTGGTGATGGGTGTCAACTAAACTTACTGTGATAATCATCTTGCAATATGTGTTCTAGGAGCCTAGGGCAGGCTGCCCCAAGAGGGACCACGTTGGCACGAAGATTATTTTGACCTGAAGGCAACTGACATCCTGCAGGACCGAGAGAAACTTTTGTGCCTCCCTTAAGTACATCAAAGAATCTAAAGTAGGGGTCTTTCCCAGAATATGCGTTATTGCCAGAGAGAAATGTCATCCGAGTGACCCACCCATACAGTAGTAGAGCAAACATCTAATTACCAAACACCTCTCTTCTCCCTAGTCCTCTGTAAAGTGTTCTCCTTCCTTCCTGGACCCTTACCCCCTTCTCTTTAGTTCAGGATGACATATATGCCTCGTTTTGCCTGATCGTCTTTGGATTTTTACACATATGGATTCCTCATAGGTATGCTATCAAATTTTATTTCTCTGCTTAATTTGTCTCATGTCAATTTGATTCTTAGTCCAGCTAGAAAGACCTTGAAGGAGACAGGAGAGTCTTTCTCCATGAGAATTCATATATCAAATTATTACATTGTACACCTAAAACCAACACTTAGTGTGTCAATTATATCTCAGTTTTAAAAATTATGATTTCTTTAAAGTGAAGACTTTCTTTATGACCTAGTGCCTGGAGTGGGAGAGGGTATGGTAATCTTTGAGACTTGAATTGGGTATTATTGAAGTTTTAGGAAAAAATGGACTTTTAGTAACCAAATGTTACTAAATCTGCCCAAGATTCATCAAGGATTGGGAAAGCAATATTTCACAGAGCATGACTATTTAGTAAGACAGCTATAGTAGGTCCTCAATATATATTTGCTGGGGGAAAAAAAAATTTACCCGAGAGCCCACATCTTCCCAAAAACGTTTTACATTCGGATTCTCTTTTGCCTAATTCTCCCTAATCTAGAGGGCTTTTCTTTGCTTGCTTGTTTGTTTTTCTTTTTCTTCAGAATCCCAATCAGCTTTCATTCCCAGCTGAGTATAGTTTCTGGCTAAATTCAGTTAGCTCCCAAAGAAGCATGTCTATTTCTGAGGCCAAAGGCTTTCCTATTTTCCAAGGGTCCCCTGAGCTCCTAGAGGATGCATTCCTGGCTTGATGGCTCAGGAACGGGAGCCTCTGCTAGCCTCTCCCCCCATCAAGCCACACTCTCCTGAGGTCTCTTCCCGGGGAAGCTGGAGAAAACCCAGCCTGTCCGCGGCTCTGTACTCACAGGCCACCGGGTGTCAGTGCTGAGCCACAGGAAAGCGACAAACCGGAGCGCCAGGACTCAGTGCTGAAGCAGAGAACACAAAGTCATCCAAGATCACCCACTTTCAGCCGAAGCAGGTGAAAGAAGCCACAGCAGGAGTCTCAAGAAACGGCGGGATCGCCACAAGTTTGAAAACATTGCCCACGGTGCTTAAATAAAATTGGTACAATTATTATTAACACCAAGGTAACAGGGGGCTCCGGGGAGGTGAATGTGTGCAGGGGGGACGGGACCCGGAGCCACAGGGGAGGCTCAGGCGCGCGCTCCGTCCGCTGCTCCCAGGGCCTCAGATAGAGCCTGGACTCCACGCTGTCATCCTCCTGCGGGACTGTCCTGCTCGGTGACCCTCAGCCTCAGATCGGTGCTGCCCTGCCCTTCTCCGCTTCTCTGGCTTAGTGACAGTGCGACCGCGGGGATGAGCGCCTTCGCACAAACCACACAAAGGCAGCATATTTCATCCCCAAAGGATGCTCAGTGCAGCTTGTCAATCCCTTGCCCCGTCCAAGAACAGGTCTGTGTGTCTCTCTCCACTTGTCTCTCTCTTCCCACCCTTTCGACCCCTTTCCCTCTTCCTCTCCCCTCTCTCTGCCTTGGGCTGGCATCCCAAACCTTCAGCTCTCTCTGTCCTCACCAGTGGTCCCGCTGGCGAAGAGAATATTGAGCCCACAACCCCAAGCGCACAAATAGCCTGTCGCCCAGTCTCATCTTCCTTCTGGCTCCCTGGCGTGGTCTCCTTCTTGAAAGTATGGTCTGCCTTTGTGGTGGCAGCTCCAGCACCTTCTGCCCTCTGCTGATTACCCGCACCGAGATCATAGGTGATGACCTCATGGGAATCATCCTCAGTCCTTAGTGTACAGGACGTCTCTTCCACATGAGGCACCACGGATAACTTTCTTGGTATTTCTCCTAGAGTTTTAACATTTCAGGTCTTACATTCAATTCTTTAACCCCTTTTGACTTGGCATGTGTGGTGTAAGAACGTGGTCGAGCTTCATTCTCTGGCATGGAGCTGTCCAGGGGTCCCAACACTGCTTACTGAAAAGACTGTCTTTTCTCTGTTGTGTATTCTTGCCTGCTGGGTCACAAATTAATTGACTGCATAAGTGAGAATTTATTCCTGGGCTCTCTATTCTATCCCATTGATGGAGGTGTCTGTGCCCAGTACCAACCTCAGGGTTGGATTACTCTAGCTTTCTTGTAGAGTTTGAAATCAAGGACTGCAATCCCTCCAGCTTTGGCTCCTCTTTCTCAAGATTGCTTTGGTTATCTTTTGTGGCTTTTTTTGGCTATCTTTTGTGGCTCCATACAAATTTTAGGATGCTTTGTTCTAGTTTTGTGGAAATGCCATTGGTATTTTGACGAGGGTTACATTGAATCTGTAGATTGCTTTGGATGGTATGGACATTTAAAAAATATTAACTCTTCCACATGACTTATTTAGCACGATGCCCTCTCTCTAGGTTCATACAGGTTGTCTCGAATGTCAACATTTCATTCTTTTTTATGGGTAAGTGTATACATACATACATGCATGCATGTGTGTGTGTACATGTGGGGTGTGTGTGTGTGTACCACATCTTCTTTACCCTTTTGTCTATCAGTGGGCACTAGGTTGCTTCCATATCTTGGTTATTGTAAATAATGCTGCAGTAAACATAGGGGAACATGTAACCCTTTAAATTAGTGTTCTTATTTTCTTTGGATTAATACCCAGAAATGAAATTGCTGGATTGCACAAAATTTCTTATTCTTATTAAAAAAGAAAGGGATTCATTTTCTTGACTATATTCAAAAATGAAACTTTGTTACCCCAAATTCTAAATTAGGACAGGTAGGATTACAGTGAAACTCAACAGAGTCAGGGGAATGAAATCTGAATAAGGACAAACCTTTCTAAAAAAAGGGTCATACGTCTACAAGGGAGGAAAATCTGGTCCAACACACCAGGCAACTCGTACTCTGGAAGGCTCTATTGTGTTCTAGTGCTAATGTTCACCTACTGCTGATTGATTTTCCTATTAGAATGTAATGCACATATAATCTGAATGCTTTTTGACAATGAAGACCAGCACAGCTAATAAAAGGAACACAATTTATATTTAACCAACCCAGATAGGTTATGATAAATGGCCGCATAACACATTCCTAGTAGAAGTTATGTAGACAGTGTTTCACATTATTTTTTCATGGTAAAGGACTATTAGAATAGAAGGTATTCTATTAAACTGCACAAATATAAAATGTATATAACTGCACCACCTTCTTACACCAGACACAAAAATAAACTGAAAGTGTATTAAAGACCTAAATGTAAGACCTGAAACCATACACCTCCTAGAAGAAAACATGAACAGTAAACTTTTGGACATCAGTCTTAGTGATATTTTTCTGGCCCAGTCTCCTTAGGCAAGGGCATCAAAAGCTAAGATAAACAAATGATGACATCAAACGAAAAAGCTTTTGCACAGCAAAGGAAACCTTCAACAAAACAAAACGGCAACTTACTGAATGAGAAGATATCTGCAAATCATACATCCAATAAACATATCAAGATATATATATCAAGAACATATATCAAGAACATACACAATATAAAAAAACAAATAATTTGATTAAAAATGGGCAGAAGACTTGAAAAGACATTTTTTCCAAACAACTCATACAGATGGCTAATAGGCATATGAAAAAGCGCTCAACCTCACTAGTCATCAGAGAAACACAAATTAAAGCCATAAGGAGATATCACTTCACACTGGTCAGGTGGGCAACTAGTAAAAAGACAAAAAAATCATTAAGCATTGGTGAGGAGGTGGAGAAAAGAGAACTCCGCTGCTGTTGGCAATGTAAATTGTTACAGCCACTATGAAAAACATTATGGAGGTTCTTCAAAAAATGAATAATAGAGGGATGCCTGGGTGGCTCCATTGGTTAGGCGGCTGCCTTCAGCTCAGGTCATGATCCCAGGGTCCTGGGATCGAGTCCTGCATCGGGGCTTCCTGCTCAGCGGGGAGTCTGCTTCTCCCTCTGCCTGCTCTGCCTGCCAGTCCCCCTGCTTGTGCTCTCTCTCTCTGACAAATAAATAAAATCTTTTTAAAAAATTTAAAATAGAACTTCCATGGAGTTCAGCAATTCCACATCTGGGTGTTTATCTCAAGAAAACAAAAACACGAATTCAAAGAAATATATGCCCTGCCCATGTTCATTGTCCAAGCGTAGTTGAACAGATATACAAGATGCGGTACACACACACACACACACACACACACACACACACACACACACACACAGGAATATTACTCAGCCATAACCGAGAATGAAATCTTGCCATTTGTGACAACATAGATGGACCTAGAATGTATTATGCCAAGTGAAATAAGACAAAGGAAAAAAAATCATATGATTTCAATTGTATGTGGAATCTTAAAAATGAAACAAACAAAACAGGAACAGAAGCACAGAATCAGCAAACCGATGTTGACTGAGGGAAAGGATAAAGGAGTAGGTGGAAGAGGAAATGAGGATTAAGAGGTTTCCAGTTTTAAAATAAATCAGTCATGGAGACATAATGTACAGTGTGAAGTGTAGGAAATACAGTCAATAATCTTGTAATAACTGTGTGTGGTAACCAGACTTATCATGGGGATCATTTTGTAATGTATAAAAATATTGAATCACATATCATCTACACCTGAAACTAAGAAGGATAGCGTACGTCAGTTGTACTTCAATAAAAAACAAAAATAAAGCAGATCTGGAAGAGGAAAAAAAGAAAATGAATCAGAGAAACTGCCAGAAGAACTAAAAATTACAACCTTGACACACCTGTTCTGTAGCCCCATCGTGTCCGATATCATGGCCATAGCCACCTGTGACTGCTTAAATGTAAATGAAAATTCATTAAAATTAAATAAAATTAAAAATTCAGTTTCCCAGTTCACCAGCCACTCTTCAAGTGTTCAGTTGTTACATGTAGCTACTTCATTGGAGAGTACAGATTTACAGCATTTCCTTCACTGCATAAAATTCTACTGGGCAGCGTTGCCTTAGATACTCAGGTGTGCGTGCATGTACACACACACACACACTATAGTCATCAGTGAAAGACCATAGTAATAGAATTAAAGTTTTTATGCCATACACCAAATTTTGGCCTCTATTCCCCTTGTTTTAATTAATTTGATGATCAGGTTTTCTTATTAAATGATTATATGCCATTAAGATCCCCCCCTCAGTTGTCAATCACAGAATTAGTTACTAAGAGATCTTATAACATATCCTTAAGTAAAAAAATTACTTGAAAGGTGGGACATAGTCATAGATTCGGGCATGTATTTGGTTCAGAAGAAAAGCCTGATACATTTAGCAAAACCTACAATCTATAAACAGAGTGCTCGCATATCTGCACTGACTAGATCCTTACATGTTGGGTCCCAACTGTGCTTGGAGTACTTAAGTAATTTCACTGCCCTGACGCTGTTTCTTCAGCTGTACAAAGAGAATTATGAGAGATTTTTGGTAAAGGTGAAATGAGATAATGCATGGAGATGCATAGGGTTCACGGACACGAGCAAGGAATGATTCACAGTAACCATCTATGACGGCAAGTCAGCAGGAGTTAAAGATTTTAATGACTTCTGTACCTCAACCTAGGAATTGCTTTTTCCACCTAAGAACCAGAGGCCTGCAGAAAATCCCACCTCTTCCTGCAAAAAGTGCAGAGCAGAGAACCGATTCACAAATAATCATTAGGACAGTGTATTTTGTGAGAATATGATTTTGTGATTTTATAAAGGAGACTGTGATTTATACTTATTACTATAGAGTGGCTGACCTCACCTCCAGAGGAAGCTGCTCTTTATAAAACATTCTAGGTCCATCTATCCATCTATGTTGTCACAAATGGCAAGATTTCATTCTTGGTTATGGCTGAGTAGTGTGTGTGTGTGTGTGTGTGTGTGTGTGTACACCGGCTGGCAGGCACCTACCCTTCCTGGGACACAAGAACTCAACGTCATCAAACAACCAGCCCGTTTTCATTGAGACTCTCGGGTTTTGTTCATCATGGAATTTTGCATCACTTTTGATTCTTTAAATGTTGCATTAAAATAGTAAGCATCCTGATCGCTGAGGTTTTTGATGTTCCCTGACAAGACGCACTTGGTGGGCGCCTGGGTGGCTCAGTGGGTTAAAGCCTCTTCCTTCGGCTCAGGTCACGATCTCAGGGTCCTGGGATCGAGGCCCGCATCGGGCTCCCTGCTGAGCAGCCTGCTTCCTCCTCTCTCTGCCTGCCTCTCTGCCTACTTGTGGTCTCTCTCTCTGACAAACAGATAAAAATCTTAAAAAAAAAAAAAAAAAAAAAAAAAAAGACGCGCCTGGGTGGGGACCTTACCGCCCCTCCTGTCCGCACCCTGCGGTGGAAGATGGTCTCGCGAGGTTTCGTCCGCTTCTCGCCAGCACCGGACCTTAGGACCCAGCGGAGGGAGGCGGGGACTCGGTCTGCGGCGCAAAGAGCTGACCGGGAGCCGGGAGACCCCCGGCTGCCCCGGGGGAGACAGGGAGGGGATGACCGGAGATCGGAGATCCATGATTCTCCGATGAGACGATGCGCCCGAGGGCCAACCCAGTGTGAACAAACACAAAGGAAGCAGAACACCTGGGTGCCACCTGTCGCAGGCCTGAGCTCCGTGTTCCTGCGCCCCTGATGCACAGTCCAAGTCCGGCGGCCCCAGGCTCGTGCAGAGACCAGGAGCCAGATCTGATGGCAGAACCCCACGCCCGTGGTCTTAGACCACCGGCTCAGCCAAGCTGGGACTAAAGGAAGACGCAGGCCAAAGAGACAGAAGAAGAAATGACTGGGGTTTTCCATATTGAATCTGATCCAACAGCTGGTATCTAAAATCATAGTCTAAACGCCCAATCCCATGGCCTCAGAAACGTCAAATGTCAGATCGACATGGACGGAAGCCTATTTGGGGTTCTTCAGCTTCCGCAGGCCAGCATGTTAAGAGTGACCAAAAGACTGGATGATATTCTTCCAGTTGAGCCTTTGTATTAAAGAGGAAACATGAGAAAAGTCAGTCAAATAATGAGATAGTTATTTAGGACATTTACATTGTATTTCTGAACTCAAGGAAATCAATGTCAGAGGAAACAATGATCTATTTAGATAAAGGTCATTCCAGGAAGACTTGAGAAGATAGAACACACATGCCCCTCTTACAAAGGGGCACCTGGCTGGCTGGCTCTGTCGGGAGAGCACATGACTCTTGATCTCAGGGGTGTGCGTTCAAGCCCCATGTCGGGTGTAGAGATCACTTAAAAATAAAAAAATCTTAAAAAAGAAAAAAATTCACTTATAGAAATTTTCAAAAGGTTAAAGATACTTGTTAAGCAGAAATTAAAGATTGCTATGAGTATTGCTAAGGCACCTTAGACTAGAGTCCATCCTTTCTGTATATCCAGAAGGAGAGCCAAGGAGAAGCTGGGTGCAGCCATGTGAAGTGAGAATGAACGTACATTCCTGGAGAATTTGTACAACTATTTGTCACTCAGAATGGGCACCTGGATCCTGGCTTCCTAAAAGTGGCTTTGGAAAGCCCAAAACCATGGGGACTTAGATTATATGAACAACTGGTTATTAGAAATTCCAAAGACAGAGTAATTATTCAAGGACAGACCCATCGGCAATACGTGAGAGGATAAATCGCCAACACAGATCCTGGACGATCAACAGAAAGCCAGAAGCCAGGACCCAGAGCAGGACAACTCCCTTGACCACATCTAGTGAAAGGGTATTTTATCACCAGAACAGTGGTGTGTGTAATTTGCGATATATCCATTTATGCTTGCGTTGAGGGTTTAGTGAATTGTACCTAGTTGTATGTTGTTACTGTCGAGGAATCACAGCAAAATAAAATTCATAAAGTCGTGAATTAAGGAGTCCTTCTGGGGAATGTTAAAAATGATACCTTCAGCTATCAGCTTAGAACAGGCAGTCTAGTTAAACAGTATCGCCTGACTTAAGTCCCAGTATTGAATCGGAATCATCTGGAGTGCCTGCTAGAAACACAGATCTTCAGCACCCATTCCAGATTCACTGAATCTGGAAGGTTCTGTCAGCCACTTCCCCAGTTGGTTGTGAGACAAACAACCATGGGCAGAGCTTATATTTCAGAACAAGTAAGTGGGGACATCTTCACTTAGAAAGAGCCAAGACTTCTGACCTTTCTGAAAGGGGAGGGACAGGAGCCTCTGTCCTGGATCCTGCCCCTGGGACATCCAAGAGCCCGGGAACTGGCCCTTGAGGACCAGATGACACCTACACTCTTGAGCCAGACTCAGGATTTTCTCAAATAGGTAGAAGAAAGGGCTTGCACCAGCATCTGTGGGATGACCCCATCGAGGCTCCAAGAGCTCCATTCTTCAGATTTTTAAGGAAGCCCATGGGCAGAGTGCAGGGGAAAGTGCCCGACTGCTCACCATCTTGCAGGACGGGAACTCCTGCTGGGACCACAAGCACCCCTATGGGTTTACAACTGAAACTGTCTGGAGATGGAAGGAATGCTTCTGGGGTTTGTTCTTTTTCCCTTTTTTTTTTTTAAGATTTTATTTATTTGACAGAGAGAGCAAGCACAAGTAGGGGGACCAGCAGGCAGAAGGAGAGGGGGAAGCAGGCTCCCTGTGGAGCAAGGAGCCCCATGCAGACCCGATCCCAGGACCCCAGGATCATGACCTGAGCCAAAGGCAGCCACTTAACCGAGTCCCCCCCACCAGGTGTCCCTGGGGTCTGTTCTTTAGCGTGGATGTAACAGGAGCATCTGATCATTACATGAAAATGAGATTGGCCTTGCCTGTGCTCTCAAGGGAACTGTGAGCCTGCACCCCTAATGGCTGAGCCCTCAAACAAATGTGTGTCGAATGTTTTCATGTTAAAGGAAATAAACCTTTTAGTTAAAAATAAATAATATATCGATGTCAGTTTCTTAGTTTTGACAAATCCTCCCTGGTAATGTAAGATGTTAACAATGAGGGGAAATGGGTAGGAGGTTATATGCAAACTCTCCTCTCCTTGCAATTTTAAACCTGACATTATTTTAAAATAAAGCTTATTAAACGTAAATAAACACAACGAAGCCACCTGCTGGAACCTGCAGGTGGGTTGTGGGTGGTGTTAGGGGTGGGGTTGCGGGGAGCACAGGTGGGCAGACCTCAGACCCTACCTTCCTTCAGGTTTTTGCCTTTCTGGCAGAATTTCGGCTTCCATGACTCGGAGGTTTGCTCCTTTCAGCATCCCTGAGGATGGTGTCTTAGCACCGGCTTTCCCTCCCTGGTGGGGTGAAATTTTTTTTACAGTAACCTCTACTTAATCCTTAGTGCCAGCTCGTGCAAGCCACGGCCACCCCCAGCCCCATCCTTATCGCCATTGAGTGAAGGCCGTAAGATTGAAAGGGTGGAAATGAATTTGCCTACCTCTAAGATTTGGCTTGAAATGTATTTCCTCTCCATTTACATTCTTTGCATAAGTAGCTGCTCTGAGAATCACACAAGTCACTGTGATGGGGGCGAGAAAGAACAAAAATTGGGGGGGGGGCTCATCAGCTTTACCTGGAATCCTTCGTAAGGGCACCATTTATTTCAGAGTGTTAAAACTGTGTTCCACCATATTTTAAGAGGTAACTATTAAGAGGGACAATTTTTTAGAAAAAAATTTACAGGGAGTGTTGGGCCCTTTCCAACTCCCAGTTATAAGAATATGAAGGAAGTAGGGGGAAGTGTTCTCTTTGTGCAGAACTCTGAATGGAGCGCATTGTGTGAGGCCAGAGGAAAACTTCATTTGGGTAAGATTCTAATTGTCCTCTTCCTTATCACGCTGGAGAAGCTGACAACCTATATTTTACTACTCAAAAAATAAAAATAAAAATAAAAGGCTTACCTTGTTCCTAGTGCAGAACGCAGGAGTGCCTGGGAGAGTAAGTGGATTGAAATGCTTCCTTTCGATTTTCTTCTCTTTGAAAGCTGTTAGCCTGTCGTTTATTCGGAATCACTGGATGTGGCATGCAGAATCCAGGAAGGCAAAAAGTGACCTTTTATTGATCCGACTTATTCAGAACACGTGCAAGGCATAGCCCCCGTCTCAGCAACCTTCAGTGTAGAATTGTGACAGATGTTAGAGACACTGGTTCTCAATGCGGGTGGCTTTGGGGTCTGGAGGCAATTTCGATGGTTCCGACGGCAGGTGGGGATGGGGAATGAAAACACGGGTGTCTAGCGGGTAGAAGCGAGGGACACTGCTAAACACCCTGACTGCACGGGAGAGCCCAGCAGCAAGGAAAACTCAACAGGAAGCATCCACCCCAAAATGTCAATAATCCCAAGGATTCAAGAGCAACCCTCTGAGTTCATTCAAGGTTGAGAAAACAGTGTCGTGTAATTAGAGGGTAATTAGCATAGTGCTCAATGTGTGATATACATCAGGTGCACCAGAAGAGTGACGAAGGAGAGATCACAACCACCTGGGGTAATCGGAGAAGATTTCAACAGACTTTCAAGTGGTTTTCTGTGGTCCAAGGTCCTCATTTTCTCTGAGTCTTACAAATCATGTAGAGTCCCTAGAGAGTTCTATATTTCAGTCAATAAGTAGCTGCTGAAAATCCTTGCTTGGCTACACAACTCAATATCTCTGTGTCTCCGCTTTTCTCTGCTGGAAAGGGACAGGTAGAATGCAGAAGCCCTAAATTCCCTCCTGGCTTTGAGTAAGTGACAGTTCTCGCTCTAAACGTCTACCTAGTGATGCTGTACCCCACAAACCACACTTCTCAGCCTCCTGGGGTGAATGCACTTCCGTGAATATGTCTCCCCCAACATGCACATAAACGCGACAACTTGCTTATAATCTCAGGGGCTCCAGGGGCTCCCCGAAGGCCTTCTCTGGACCCGTCTAAGGGTACATGGATCCCAGATTGGAAATTTCTGCCCCAAGGTTTCCTGAGCAACAAAATCTTTTGCTGCGGCTCTCTGATGCCCTGGAACCTGACTCAGCTGTGCTTTCAAAACTAACAAGCTCTTTCTCTCTTGCATGATGAACTCATCTGTCTCTTGTTTTTTCTATCATGGAATTATGTTTTATTTTGCTCCTGCTGCTTCACCCAAATTATTTGAGTTGCTCTCATAGCCTTGCCCAAATCCACCTGGCAGAGCAGTTTCTCTGACCCACCAGGATGGCTATCACCACTTTCTCTCAGTAGTAGAGAGTGTTTCTGGTGGGTTCCTTTCAGCTAAGGGAACTGACAGTGAATGTGACCCTGAGGTGCTTAGGGAGAAGATCCCGGCTGGAAGGAGCTTAGGAAAGACCGCTAGAGAAGTCTGCTAAAAGGCAGCAGGGTGCACAAGAAATGGCCTGACTCTCCGTGGAAGAGGGGTGCCAAGAACTGCTTTGCCACCGTGAAGGTGGCTAGAAGATCCCAGGTCCACGCAGCTCAATAGGGTAGCTGTGTGTGACTACTGAGCACTTGAAATGTGACCAGTCCAAACTGAGATGTACCACCACCAGTGGAAATACCAGCAGATTCTGAATACTTAACATGAACAAGGAATATAAATATTTAATTCACGATTTTTGTATTGATTACATGGCAGTGATAATATTTGGGATATATTGGGGTGAATAAAATATATTATTGATGTTAATTTCACCTATTTCTTCTTACTTTTTTCCATGTGACGACTGAGAAGTTTCATATTACACACGTTCCTCAGATTTAGGCCTGTATAGTATTTCTGTCAGACTGTGCAGCTTTAGAATGTCATGGAGTAACCCCTGAGGGCTGGTGTTAACCCTTTTTAATTTTATTTATTTATTTGACAGAGTGAGACACAGCAAGAGAGAGAACACAAGCAGAAGGAGTGGGAGAGGGAGAAGCAGGCTTCCTGCTGAGCAGGGAGCCTGATGTGGGGCTCCATCCCAGAACCCTGAGATCATGACCTGAGCCGAAGGCAGACGCTAAATGACTGAGCCCCTGGCGCTCCTTAACGACCCAGGTGCCCCTGGAGATTCTTTTTTATCAAATGTATGTGACCTGCTGAAGGGCTGTACCTTCTCCTGAAGAACCTGCCCAGAAAACTAGAACTTTCTTAGATTAGGCAAAGGCTCTGAGATCTGGAATATACTTTTAATTAAAAAAATTTTTTTTAATGTTTAAAGATCTTATTTGTACATTTGAGTGAGAGAGTAGAGGTGGTGCAGGGTGGCAAGGGAGAGGGTACACGCAGACTCCCCAGGGAGTGGGGAGCCCAAGGCAGGGCTCAATACCAGGACTCCAGGATCATGACCTGAGCCAAAGTCAGATGCTTCACTGACTGAGCCACCCAGGTACCCATGGAATATACTTTTCATTGGTTAGTACATGGCCTTGTCATGAGTATGATAGATGGAATATTTGTGTCCCACCAAAATGCATATGATGAAACCTAATGCCCCGTGTGAAGGTATTAGGAGGTTAGGTCCTTGGGAGGTGCACAGGTCCTGAGGGTAGAGCCCTCACCAAAAGAATTAGTACTCTTGTAAAGTGGGGCCCACAGAACTCCCTCGCCTCTTCCACTGTGTGAAGAGACAGCAAAAAGTTGTCTACAAGGAAGGAGGCTCTCACCAGACACCCAATCTGCCAGTGCCTTGATTTTGGACTTCCCAGCCTCTGGAACTATGAGAAATAAATTTCTGTTTTCTATAAGCTGTAATACTATCAGATTATAGTATTTTCGTTATGGTGACCCAAATAGACTAAAACAATGGGGGTTACAAGTGCTTATGCTATGACCATAAACCCTGTGATGTTGGTGACTGAGTGATAATGATTGGCGAGGTTCAAATACATTTTTATTGTCAGCCAAGATGGGCCCCAGCAACCCTCTCTCGGTGGTGGAATTTTCAGCCCAGGATGAAACTGGTCTCCTTGGTGATGCCTGACTTTTACCTACTGACTTGCATGCAAGGAATGCCCTGGCACATTATGGGCAAGAAGCCCAAATATTTAATAGGGAAATGCCTTGAGGCTATGTAAATATCAAATTTCTCACCTACTGGATTAAGCATTCATTGATGTTTCTTGGCTCAACTCATTATTTCTTCCATGGTTGCCAAACAGTGTTTTTCAAATTCTAACATTCCTTCTATTTATTATTTGGGATTCTGCTGTAAGAAAAACCTTTTATTCTTCTATATTTATAGCAGTGTGGACTCATGGATTGCTAGTTTATTCAGTGGGTTACAATTCATTACTATCGTTTATTTTGAAGATCAAATTATCCCAGATTTCACCAGTAAAAGCTCCACCTAAACTAACTCCAGTGTCCTTTTTTGATACGTCCCCTCATTCTTTGAGAATTTCCTTACTTCCTGGCACAAGATGTCTTGTACTTTCCCTGCCCTAGCCATGGACTTAGCCATTTCTGTATAAAACTCTGGTTCATCTTCATGAAGAGTGGTATTTAAATACCAGGATGTGGGCCCCAGGTGTGCTCATGGCTGTCGGGATATAGTTGCTGCTCCTAAGCCTTAAGCCCTCTCAATAGACAAAGCTAAGGAATGTATGTATCAGCTCATACAGGAATGCATGTCTTTATTTCTATATCTAGATGCCCAAATATATTTTGAAAACCTTAGGTTCACATTATAATTCCAATCCCACAGCATAAATTCGTTCTAGTTTTTTCCTTTTCCATATCGATAACTCCCTTCTCCCACAGTGAGAAACTTGGTTCCCATTAGCCTCAACATATTCGCTCATTGGCTCATCACCACCACCCACCCAATACACTGCAACCCCCCAATCTCACGTGAGCAACCTCCTAAACCCACTTGGGTTCCAAAACCCTACACAAGGCCACGACCACGGCCCCCTGTGTGAGTTCTCTCCTTACCCTTCATTGGCTCTGATCTTCCACGCTGGGTTGCTGCTGACACCACGACCCAGACAGGGATGTTTTCCTCACTCTACACCTGCACAAAGGCCTACTTTATTCTGTACTTGGTAATGACTTTGGACTCCATTCAGGAAGTCAGGCAGGCAGGCTGGCATGAACTAATTAAAATATCTTTGAGAAAACTTGGAGCATAAGCAAACATGTTTTATACTTTTCAGGACAGCCCAAATGGTTCTTCACGATCTCATCCTGTCTACCTATAGAACAGTCAGTGAGCATCTTAGGTGCGTAGCTTTGTAAGGGGGTGCTTGCTCTTGGCGCACCAAGGTATACTTCTAATTTGTAAGAGGAAGCCTGCACTGAGAGTGTCACTGTGAAGAAGAATATTCATTTTCAATGAAATTTGGCCTTATAAAAGGAGATCTCTGTTTATTGAAGTCAACAGGATATTTAGTACCTAAGGTAGTTTTTTTTTTTTCAATGACATATCCTAAAATGACCTATGAGTACAAATCAAAGGTGGAATGAATAAATCATGTTAAGAAGGCCTATAATATTGTGGAGGAACATTTGGGTAGTAAGTATCCTTTCTCCAGAGTGAATTGCGATATGAGGGAACACTATCTCTGATAGAAAAACATTGCGAAAGTGCCTGGGTGGCTCAGTCAGTTGAGTCTGACTTCGGCTCAGGTCATGATCTTGGGGTCCTGGGATTGAGTCCCACATCAGACTCCCACTCAGTGGGGAGTCTGCTTCTCCCTCTCCCTCTGCTGCTTCCCCTGCTTGTGGTCTCTCTCTCAAATAAAGAAATAAAATCTTTTTTTTTTTTAAAGATTTTATTTATTTATTTCACAGAGGGAGAGAGATCACAAGGAGGCAGAGAGACAGGCAGAGAGAGAGGGGGAAGCAGGCTCCCCGCCGAGCAGGGAGCCCGATGTGGGCCTCGATCCCAGGACCCTGAGATCATGACCTGAGCCGAAAGCAGAGGCTTCAACCCACTGAGCCACCCAGGCGCCTGAAATAAAATCTTTTTAAAAATAAAATTAAAATTGGGGTGCCTGGGTGGCTCAGTGGTTTAAGCCTCTGCCATCGGCTCAGGTCATGATCTCAGGGTCCTGGGATCGAGCCCCACATCGAACTCTGTGCTCAGCGGGGAGCCTGCTTCCCCCTCTCCCTCTGCCTGCCTCTCTGCCTACTTGTGATATCTCTCTCTGTGTCAAATAAATAACTAAAATATTTACAAATATAAAATAAAAAATTAAAATTAAAATTAAAAATGGGATCCTACTATATACACCGTTTATGTCTTGAGTTTTTCTCAATAATACCTGTCATAAATATTTCCCCATGATACTAGATACTCTATGACCTCATAATTTTAGTGGTGTTGAAATATTTTGTTGAATAGATGCACCATAATTTAGTCACTTTTCTGGTTTGGGGTACTTTCATGGTTTCATATCTGGGCTGTTAGAAATGTCATAATCAACACTTGTAAATAAATCTTTGCTCACATCCATGATTATTTCTTCAGCATAAATTTTTACGAGTGGAATTTGAGTTTCTAGAGCAAACAGTGTCATACAAAATTGTGTTACTATCATGATTTTCATTATATATAAATCAGTAGGATATGCAAAAAGGAGTAATATACTTTCCTAAAGTATGTGACAGTTGTTTATAAATATAAGTGTTATACAATATTTAGCATTTTGGTTGGACTCTGTGGTTAATAATCTCTGGGAAAATCAAAGAACAAACTTGTCTCCCAGTAGTCTCAAAAAAGTAGGATTGCTAGTTTGAGCCTAGATCCAAGGACTTCCCTTGGCTTTTGTGGTAAGAAAGAAATTATTGCCTCATATCACACTGGCAGAGCAAACAGTGAAATATTTATTTTGGAATATGTGCTTTCTATCTGGATAAGATTTGGAATTTTAAAATCTTTTCAAAAATATTTCAGAACCACAAAATACAATAAGCTTTGGATTAAGTATTAATTGAGCTTTTCCCTACTGTTTGATCAATTTTTTAAGAGAGGGAAAAAAAGTGCTACACATAATACAATTAAATCTTAGTCTTGAATAATTTTTTGTGTGCTGTTGCCTGGAAGGCCGAGACTGGATCAGATGATCTCTTGAATTTGTTTCAGCTCAGCAATTCCAACTTTCATATTCAATGAGCTTTAACTTGGAGAACTTATCACCCACTGCTCAACCAAGCCCTTTCCTCTTTACCACACACTTTCTTTGTGCTTTAATTTTCCTTTTATAGTCACAGAGGGTGTCTGCCAACCCTCTATTGTTGTAATTATGGCAGTGTTTTTACATGAATATTACTCTAGCAATGAAGGAGACAAAGGAGTGCAATGCCAAGTTCAGTAATGCTTCTAGTCATAAGCAAAGAACATTCTTAGAGTATTAACAAAAAGTTTAAAGTCTTGGTTTAAAATCTGATGTAATATGATTATACTTGAGAGTAGAAGAAAATTTAAAATGCTTAAAGCCTTAACATGCAAAGGAAATACAGTGCTCTTTTTTTTTTTTTTACACGAAACCTTCTACAGAAAGATGGGGGAGAAAGAAACCCATCACAATGTTATATATTATTTACCCTCTCTAATTCACTGATCTATAGTTTTATAATTTAACAAAATTCTTGTCATCTCTATGAGTTTATTGCTCTAACATACTGTATAAATGATTTATCTTCATGGGCCTGATTCAGCTTTTGCTGCTGGTGGTTAATGTGTGTGTGTGTGTGTGTGTGTGTGTGTGTGAGAGAGAGAGAGAGAGAGAGAGAGAGAGAGAGAATCTATGTTGAGTAGTATAATGGTATCCATTGCTTGATCTTCAATATCTATTCCCAACTTGACCTTTTCCAATAGTCCCCATTTCCACTTGGAGATCCACTGTTACCCTACCCCAGCTATCCCACTTCAGGGATGGAAAAAATGTCATCTGTATTAAGGCAAAGAAGACCTTCTATTGCACGGACCACAGTGCTTAGTTCAGGGTTGAGCCTGCGGTCCAAGCCAACAATGAATTTCAGGACTTTTGCTGGCACTTCTGGAACACATTTCTTTTTTCCCACATGGTATGGAATGTAAAATTAGAACTCCTATTTTGACTTTGCCACCACATAGGATGCTAACCTCAGAAGGAATCCAACACACAAAGATGGAAATGCAGAAAATTAAAGAGAAATTTTACCCTGATTGACCCACACCTGTAAAAAAAAGTTCCCTTTCTTGTGTAATGTGGTTTGGCTTAAACTTTGTGACTTACAATTGAAAGTATCATAACTGATGCAGAGTCCCAGAAGTGGTTACAGCCCTGGGAAGCATGGAGGAAGCCACATGGTTCTGGCCTTCTTCAGCTCTTCTCTAGGATGTTCTTCTCTAGATCAATGCCTATTAAAGAAGAGATGAAGGGGAGGTATGGAGAGAGAAAAAGTCAACCCAGCTGTCATGGTTAATTTCATGTGACAACTTAAATGAGCTAAGGAATACCCAGGTGGATGGTAAAACATGATTTCCGGGTGTGTCTGTGCATGTGTTTCTGGAAAAGATTATATAGATGATGATGCTATTCTACACACCTAAAGCAGTTTCTAGCTGCTTTTCCACTATGTTCTCTCTGTCTCCTCCAGGCATGCATAATATAGCTGGTGAACCCATCCAATGCATTCTTAATTTTGATATATTCTTTTCTTCGAGAATATCCATTTGATTCTTTTATAATCAATTCCAGTTTTAACATTCTTCATTTTTTAATTCTTTTTATCTGTTTTCATCCATTTTTAAACATTAATTATGGTTGCTTAAAAAAATCAATGTCTGCTAACTCCAACATGAGACTTATGTATGGGTCTACTTCTATTGTTTGTTTTTCTCTTGATTTTGAGTCATATATTCCTGCCTTTTCACATATCTAGTAATATTTGCTATATTCTGGAAAATGTGTATAAAAGAACCATAGAAGCTCCAGATGACATCTTCCTCCAGGGAGTTTCCCTTTTCTTCAGTAGATTGGGCAAGAGATTGATTATCTTAGTCCAGCCAGGGATTGAGCTGGGCTAGACCTCATTGTAAGTTCACTAAACCAGATCTGCTCAGGTTCATCCTTATTTCTTGGACATGGTCCTCCAAGACTTTTAATTGAGAACCTGGCAGTCTTTGTCTCCTTAGCCCAAGAGTATGCATTTTGCTCTATTCTTTGAAGATTCTGAGCTGTTAGCCTCCCTCTATTTAGCCTCCCACTCTATACACCTCAAATATGGCAGATGCCTTTAAGGGAGACCAACTACATATTTGAGACAGACTCCCTCCTTCTAGCAGGAGTTTGTCTCCTTAGTATTAAAGAATTCAGCCTCTCAACTGCCTTTATAAACCCAAAACTCACCAAATGTCTCATGGTAAAACCAGCCACATTTGCAGTTCCTCAAATTCCCAGTCTGTCATGCCAGTCATGCACAAAACTTCACTTATTTCTCTTTCCTCCAGCAGAGTCCCAGTGTATAGGCTTAGCCTGATCCTCCCTCTGTGCCTAGATTCAACAAACGCCTTAAGGAAGAAAACACCAAGTGATTATCAGCAGACTCCAGAAGGGCTCCTCCTTCTCAGGAATTCCTGGCACCTGCTCTGCATTGCTCTCACAGCTCTCTGGTGTCTAAAAAATGTGCTGCTGTAATTTATCCAGTTTTTCTGATAGCTGCACAGGAACATTGTGTGGCTGTGACCTATTTTATTCTACTCAGAGTGAAGGCCATTGTGTGTGACCTCTTTTTGTGTGTGTATTTTTTTAAATTTATTTTTATTATTATTATTTGCCCAGGGGTACAGGTCTGTGAATCATCAGGCTTACACCTTTCACAGCATTCACCATAGCACAAACCCTCCCCAATGTCCATAACCCATCCACCCTATCCCTACCCTCCCACCCCCCAGTAACCCTCAGTTTGTTTTGTGAGATCAGGAGTCTCTTATGGTTTTTCTCTTTCCCCATTCCATCTTGTTTCATTATTTTTCCCTCCCTACCCCCCACAACCCCTCACCCT
>LNAC01000176.1:1332679-1367946 GCA_002007465.1 Ailurus styani | reverse complement strand
CTCCTGGTCTCTGGCCGCTCTCCGAGCTCCCCCGGCCTGTGACCGAGTGTCTCTGTCTCTGGCGCGGCCCCATTTAGAATCTCCGAACCCGGCAGATTCCTGCAGCCGCGCCCACACTGCTCCTCCCGGAGGAGGAAGGTGCGTCTCTCCGGGTCTGCCGCCCGTGGGGTCCCCGCTCCCAGAGCAGTGGCCCGACTGTGCTTTGGATCCCGGCCCAAGGTAACCCCGAGCTGAGAGACCCCTTCTTACCTCGGCTCCGTCTCCCGCCGGCTTCTCTCTGATACCTGGGAGCTCAGTCGCGCTCAGACACCCCTGGTCTTTTTGTGTCCCCACGGGTCCTGAGACCACACTGTCCCTGGGAGGGCTTCACCCCACGCTTTGCCTCTGGGGCAACGTCCCTCCATGGAGCTGACTTCTAACAGCCCCGAGTCTGTGCTCCGCTGCTCGCTCACCTGCCGGGAGCCGCCCCTCCCCCCGGTCTGTCTTCCCGTCGCTGCAGATTCACTTCTCCGCACGGCCTACCTTCCAGAAAGTGGTTGATTTTCTGTTTCTAGAATTGCTGCTCTTCTCTTTGATCTCCTGTAGAATTTGTGGGTGTTCAGAATAGTTTGATAGTGATCGGGGTGAATTTCTCGGACCTGATGATAATCGGTCTCCTGCTCCTCCGCCATCTTGCCGCCGCTCCTCCTGTGGGTGACCTCTTAATCAAACGAGCATTTAGTGTGGTGGCTCAAGATGTGGTCTCAGAATTCCACCTTATAGCTTTTTGACCACGGAAAAGTCACTTAACATCTTTTCGGAAGAACAATGGCTACTTCTTTAAGTTCTTATATGGAGAACTTTCAAGGTATAAAGTGTTTTAAATAAAAGGCAATCTCTTTTCTTAATTCATTTACTTATTCATTCAAAGACAGTCTTTGAATACTGAATATATTCCAGATACTTTGCTAGAAGCTGGATGGGAAAAAATGAATCAATAAGACTTAGAGGAATGATCTCACAAGTTCATAATTCTAGTGAGGAAGAAGAACATATAATTCAGTAAGAAATATATTGTCCGATTATGACATAAGTATAAGATAAAATGTCACAGAGAAAGGAATAATTAATTCCTTTGATAGGGTAGGTAAGTTATGGAAGATTTCTCAGAGAAAGTGAATGACTTACAAGTGAAAGTTAACCCATTATTGTACAGACTACCAGTTGTCCACCTGAGTCCATTCTCCATCTGTTCCACAGAAAAGAGTCATTGTTGGACAAACAGCTGCACACCTGGAAAACACAATCTCAGCCTCCTTTCCACTGAGGTATGTGTCAAATTTCTGTGCCAAAGTTCTCACTGAGATGAAAATAAGTAACAATTGTCATGTGTGCCTCTTGGCCTTAAAACCTTGCATATAATATGCCCCATGCTTCTTCTTTCTCTTAGAGAGCCAGAGCGTAGACATGCCTACACCCAACTTAGCCACTCAGACAAGGACAGAAACCTAGGAGATGGCCAAGCAACAGGACATTAGGAGTCCAGGTCCTTATATGATAATGTGCAACCTACCCATCCCACTAACTTGGACTGCTCACTTCAAAATTCTCACACGAGGGGAAAAGGACTTGTTTTCTTTTTTTTTTTTTAAGATTTTATTTATTTGACAGAGAGAGATTACAAGTAGGCAGAGAGGCAGGCAGAGAGAGGAGGAAGCAGGCTCCCCGCTGAGCAGGGAGCCTGATGCAGGCCTCAATCCCAGGATCCTGAGATCATGACCTGAGCCGAAAGCAGAGGCTTTAACCCACTGAGCCACCCAGGCGCCCAGGACTTGTTTTCTTTAAGTCATTCTATTTTGGAAATTTTTGTTATTCTATCTTAGCCGTACCATACCCAATTGCCCTGAAGAAATACTTCTCAAAAACCATAAGAAAAGGATAAGCCAAATAGAAAATAGGCAAAAGTCATGAATAGGCAGTTTACAAAGGAAGAATTGTAGATGGCCAATAAACATAGAAATATTCAAACTTACTAGCAATTAAGAAACTACACATAAAACTATACAAGATGCCTGCTTATCAACTGATTTCATTATATACAATGTATATGATTATGTATGTAATGTATATCATGTATATATATCTTATCAGTTCACTTCTAGGCATTCATTTTAAGGGATTATTTTTCAGAATATGGGAATACATTTAGAGTTTTTAGGTTATAATTTATATAAATCAGAATTGAAAGTAATTTATATCCTTAATATCAGGTTATTAGGTTAAATAAATCTGGATATAAATAATAGTCCATCATTTAAAATGATTAGTGGAGGGGTATCTAGGTGGCTCAATCAGTTAAGTGACTGTTTTCTGCTCAAGTCATGAGCAGGGAGCCTACTTCTCCTTTCCCTCTGCTGCTCCCCCTGCTGTGCTCTCTCTGTCTCTCAGATATATAAATAAAATCTTTAAAAAAAATGATTAGTAGAGGCCTAAGAGGAGCCACTTGACGTGAGAGTTACCTGTCTGACCAGGCAGCCATGAGTGAATAACAGGATTGTGAACCCAGGTCCTGGGAGCAGGACATTTTAAGTGACCAAGCTTAGCACAGGAATCACAGAAAGTTTCTCATCCTTTTCCAAATCCTTTTTAGGGGGGGAAAGCCTCTAGAAACTGTAGCTATGACCTGGAAAATAAAGAAAATTACGTGATTTAAAATTATGCCCCTGGCTGGAAAATTATTCAATGATAGTTGAACATGTTTGCTTAAATCCAGTGGTTCTGATTTAAGACAGATAAATGCCCATAATAAAAATATGATGGGTATTTTTCTCAAGTTTCTTGGAACCATGAAATGACACAAGTTCTCTTCAACAGGAATTTGCCTTTAAATGTGGCTTTAACTTCTGGGGGAAGAGAAAAGTCAGGGCATGTCTCATCTTCTTGGAGTTGTGTTGGGTTGTCTGCTGACGCTCACCAATAGTTACAGAAAGAAAAAGAATAGATCTGACGTGGCTTCTATATTTATTGTTGCCTCTGACAAAGTCGTTCCTCAAAATTCTCTTTGAAGAATATGTAATAATTGATTTCAACTGACTTCAAGCAATCATTTAAAAAGGTCAAACCTATCATCCAATACAGAAACTGAATGCAATGACAATGTTAAGATTTCAAAACAATTAAAAGGACTGTGGGAATGGGAAAAGCTCACCTTACTTTCGTTCCAGAACATACCGGTAGTATGGTTAAGTATGTAAATGCTTATGGATTCCAGTTGCTTTGAGAGGCTGTGCCTATTAAGGAATGTTTGATTATCCAAAATAACTTAAAATACATAGTTTTCAGAAAGACAGGTATTCTGAGAACTATGGATCACAGAAGGAATCAAAACCTTTTTTTTTTCAGATGTATAACTGAAACTGCCAGTGAAAGGTAATCTATTTCACAGCAAAGTTGAAAAATATGAAAGAAATGAAATCTTGCCATTCGCAACGACATGGATGGAACTGGAGGGTATTATGCTGAGCGAAATAAGTCAATCAGAGAAAGACAATTATCATATGATCTCTCTGATATGAGGAACTTGAGGGGCAGGGTGGGGGGTTGTGGGGGGTAGGGAGGGAAAAATAATGAAACAAGATGGGATGGGGAAGGAGACAAACCATAAGAGACTTCTAATCTCATAAAACAAACTGAGGGTTACTGGGGGGTGGGAGGGTAGGGATAGGGTGGATGGGTTATGGACATTGGGGAGGGTTTGTGCTTTGGTGAATGCTGTGAAAGATGTAAGCCTGATGATTCACAGACCTGTACCCCTTGGGCAAATAATAAAAATAAAATTAAAAAAAAAAGTTGAAAAATATGTGAAAGAAATATTTTCAAGGAGTCGGTAGAGCCTGCACCTCTTGATCTTAGGTAGTGAGCTTTTAGGTAGTGTGTGGAGATTCATTAAAAAAAATGAAGCTTTTAAAAATTAATAAGTAAATAAAGCAGATCTTCAGATGGTACAGGAATATAATTGATACTTCCTTGAAGAAAAGTGAATGACATTTATTACCAGAAATGACAAAAGGCAATCCCCATTAATTTGTGGTTGTATTTTACAAGAAAACATTTAAATGTATGTAGCTATTTTCTTATGTTGAATATGTCTTTAATAAAAAATCAATATTAATATTTTGTTCACACTGAGATGCTAGGTAAGGAAAATATCCTAATTATTAATATGTTATGATACCAATAACCATTAAAAAATAAAAACCATCATTCTTTTGACATGATGAAATAGATCTATGAAATCAAAATTTTATCTTCATATAGAATGTTGTTCTTGAAACTAGTTTCATAGAGCTTATAAAGCTCATTTTTTATATTTCTGATATTTACCATAATCAGCATGTCATGGATGTGTATATATACATGAAAGAAAAGAAACAGATATTACTTTGCAGATGCTTAACAATATGTTTATGGAATTAGCTGATTTATACTCATTTTTTTTTACTGTGTGTGCATTTCTAATATTTTTAGTGCTGTGCAATTTAAATTTCTTTTATTTGAATGAATTCACCATTTCTAACTTCTGCTTTTAAAAAAACAAACCTTGTGGAAGTGCATTTATCTACTCGCAGGAAGATCTTCACAGTTTATAAAGGGGAAGTATTAGGCTATGAGCTTATTTTCGTGAAATATAGTATGTAAGCATAGAAAAGGAGTGTGCAACAGATACTAGTTACACAGTAGGGTCATCTGGGGAGCTTTTAAAAATCCAATGACCAGACCTGACTCGACCAAGTTTCCACTAAATCAGAATCTCTGTGTTGGGATCCCAGGCTTTAATTCAAAAGCCCTCCAGTCAGTTAAACTTCCCACTTGTGATCTCAGCTCAGGTCTTGATCTTGGGATTCTAAGTCTGGGCCCTACATTCGGCTCCACACTGGGCATGGAGCCTATTAAAAAAAAATAAAAACTCCTCAAGTGATTCCAATGTACAGTCAAGTTGAGAACTACTGGTTTAGAAACACACACACACACACACACACACACACACACACACACACGGGTGCTCTCCCTCTCATTCTCTCATGGGCATGCCCACACACTCACACCTACAGTAGATCTGTGTATGAATCCACCTGTGATGTGGATTATGGGAAATTTTCTATTCTTCCTTTTGCTTATCTGTGTTATCTGCAATAAACATGTATATTTTACACAATAAACATGTAAGTGAATGTACGTACTTTCAAAAGGCAAAAATCGTAAGGAAAGGACAGAATGAAGGATGAAGGGAAGGAGAGAAGGGGGAGGAAAAAAAACAAAAAGGAAGGAAGGAGAGCTTTTAAATGAAACTTGACCTTGCATCAGCTCAGCAAGGACTGGTGGTCACATACGTGGGAATGGGATGGGAAACATAGATGGTGTCCTTCCAATGACTGAAGAGCATGAGTGAGTTGGAGAAAGAGCTAACAGTCTGAGTCTCCACCATGTGTTTGTGCTTTATTTTTCTATCTAATTCAATCCCATGACCTACACTGCCGCGTTGATAGGTTGCCTTTTATAGATGGGGAGATGAGCCCCCAGAGAGGTGAGGTGACTTGCTGATAATACTGTATGAGCCAAGGCCATTACCCCACTCCCAAGTTCACCGTCTGTGGTGAGGAAAAGAGGGTAGTTGGGCCCAGGCTAGTTTTCCTTTGTATGTCTAGCAGCTCTTAATCTTTCTTGTTTTTCTTTTTCACTCTTGTGAAGAATTGATAACTTTTCAAAGCTTTTTTAATGTGTCTTTTTTTTTCCTAAGTAGACTCCACGCCCAACATGAGGCTTGAAATCACAACCCCGAGATTAAGAGTTGCATGTTCTATTCAAAGCTTTTGAGATGGGACTTCTGCCCAAGACCCACCTACTGTTGCTTGTCCTCGAATGACCATAGGTTCTTCATGCACGAAGCTACACAAATGGCTTCGTTAGAGGGAGGGTCTTGAGTTTCTACTGAAGAACACTTGTTGCCACTCCCTAATAAGTAAAGACCCAACGAGACATTAAAAACCCACCCAGACAGCTTTGTAAACTTGGCTGGGCCAGAGTATTGTCACTGTGTGCCAAAGGCACAATAATTTTGCCGTCAGCTCCTGTGAGTTGACAGCTGTGGCAGTAGATGGTAAATAACAATTAGAAAGAGTTCTGTAAGTGGCAAATGTTACAGGAGCCAGAGAAAGATATCATATAGATATGTTGGCTCTAATAAATCAATTCATCATCTTTTATAAAGATTTATTTATTTGAGAGAGAGAGAGTGAGCACATGCACAGGGGGAGGGGCAGAGAGAGAGAGGGTCTCAAGCAGACTCCCCGCTGAGTGCGGAGCCTGATGCTGGGCTCGATCTCATGAACCATGAGATCAGAACCTGAACCAAAACCAAGAGCTGGATGCTTAACCAACTGCACCACCCAGGCTCCCCTGTAGATTCATCATTTAAAATAGTATATCAATCAAGTTTTTTAAAATAAGTGGAAACTCTTACCCTTTTCCTGTTGGTTTTAGGCCAATGCTATACATCTATGTTTCAGTAATATGTATCTTAGCTTAAAGGGAAAATTTTTAAATTTAAAATAAGACCATTCTACTTTCTTCCTGACTTTGTTCCTTATCACCTCCCTCAAGTTCCTGTTAGAAAAAACCAAATACAGTTACCATTTACCATACTTGCTGGTTTGCTTTATTTTATGGTTGATAACCCCAAATAAGAAGAGCGTACAGGAAGGCCAAATCACCTCAAAGACAGGCCGGTTTACTTGCTCACACAGTCCCGAAGGCTGGAGATGGCCCCCTCCACCAGCCGGCCTTCCCTCTGACCCCATTTGACAAGTGTCTTCCTAGCATCTTTCCTTTAACCGGATGGTGTGAGAGAGAGAATGTTAGCTCTGGAGTCAGGCTGTTCCGGGTGCAAATGCTGACACTATTGTTTCTTGGACACGTGAACTTGATACTGTTGTTTTGTTATTCTGAGGCTTAGTTTCCATATTTTCAAACTTGGGAAAGAACTCCTCCCATGTGCTTTTTAGGAATCCTTCAAACATGAATACACACCAAGTGACTGACCCAATGCTTAATACAGGGCGAGTACTTAATTGATGCTAGTTCACACCCACATCTGATTTCCATTCCCGTTACCCCCAACACACTCTCCTGCCTGCCACCTAGTATTATCCCGATGGTAGTTCTCTCTAGATAGCACACTGTCCTCCAGGAGACTCCACGTTCACTGGATGTGAAGACAGCGCCCGATCTTCGATAAGATCATGTAAGTGTCAGTGATGGGCAGTGACCAATGTGCTCGGCTAGCCAACCTCTCAACCGGGAGTAATGGAGGTGTATGGCGAGGCGAGCGCTTACCACTGTCAATCAGCGATTGATGCGCTCTGGTAAGACAACCTGATGGTGGCTATTATACTTTTTAGCTCTAGCAAAGTATTTTCCAACATCCCGTAAAAACAGAGAGCCTCACACCATTCAGATCAATACACTCTAGGCAGCAACACTGGAAAGCGTCCACTCTGAGACAAAGAGTCATTCAAGAAAGGATATTGATTTTCGATTTGTGAACACACGAGGTGCAGTCTCCCCTACAGGACCAGGCTGTGGGGCCCATTCCTAGTTGAGGTTACTCCATAGAAAAATGTCTGATGTTCTCTTGGAAGGGATCCAAGACAAATATGCCTTAGAGCAAACAGCCCCCTGAGTCTCATCGCCTTCCAGGCGCCACATGTTATTTTTCAGTCTTGGAGGTAATTTCTGAAATATCTGTGAAGTGAAAAAATGTTCACTGATCTGTAATATAAAGCTCTGTGTGTCTTGAGGGAAAGGTCATCACTCAGCTCAACAGCCTTTGTAGATCAGAGTATCCGCTGTGAATTCAGTTAGTGCTAAGTAACTGTGAGTTGCATTGAACTGATCAGTCCTGGTCTGTTGGAGGGCAGAAAAAAAGAAATGCTTTAGTTTTCATATTTTGATTTAAGAAGTCATTCTTGTGGTCTTCCTGCAGCTAAGTCACTTCCCAGCACAAGCTGGTTTCTTTCAAGGCTGGGGTGATTTCCATCAGTTATAAAAGCATGTTAATTACGTGTGGAGATTCGGATATAGTTGCGCATATTTAAAATTAAATTCCTCTGAAATAGTCTTGCCTATGAATATTTCCCACCCAAATTCGGTCTCCTTCGGTTTCAAGCATTTAAAATATGAACAGCGTTTAAACCAAGTTGCAAAATGTAAACTATACACTGGCATTTGGAAAAGACAGGCTTCTTCTCCACTTATGCACCAAAATAATGGGATGATTCAATAACCTTCCAGAAGGGAGTCATCACCTGTTGTAAAGATCGCTTTAAGTACTTAGCCGAACATCCCATTCTGTAAACCAGTCAAGTGGCAAATTAGATACACTGCTAATTGCTGTGCTGTCCTGTGGCTGAAAACAAAAGCCAAGAATAAAAGACCTGTCACTGCCTATTGACTTAGCAAAAATGTAAAAAGCTATGATATTTGATGCCAGTAGGCTGCAATAAATCTGGCACTCTCGGGCGCTGCTGACAGCAGCAAAAAAATGATGCCTTTCTGGAAAGCAGTTTGGGAAACCACAAAAAAAGTTCCTAGCCTCTGATCCAACTTCTGGGATTTTATCCTGGGAGACTTGTGCAGATATGAACAAAAGCTATGTGCACAAAAACATGTCACTGGCGGCATGGTCCATACTGGTGCAAGAGAGAAGCGTCTACACTGCAATGCTTGCAGAAATACAGTCACTGCTCTAGGGACTGGTCATGTCAAGAATGACTATAAGATCCACAGCATATAGAAAATGCGTGGATTGGGGCTCCTGGGTGGCTCAGTGGGTTAAGCCTCTGCCTTTGGCTCAGGTCATGATCTCAGGGTCCTGGGATCGAGCCCTGCATCAGGCTCCCTCCTCAGCAGGGAGCCTGCTTCCCCCTCTGCCTGCCTCTCTGCCTACTTGTGATCTCTCTGTCAAATAAATAAATAAAATCTTAAAAAAAAAAAGAAAGAAAAGAAAATGTNGCCTACTTGTGATCTCTCTGTCAAATAAATAAATAAAATCTTAAAAAAAAAAGAAAGAAAAGAAAATGCGTGGATAGGGAAGGAGCAAGATGGTGGCAGAGGAGGAGACCTAAATTTCGTCCAGTCCCAGGAGTTCAGCTAGTAGTTACCAAACCATTCTGAACACCTACAAACTCAACAGGAGATGGAAGAAAAGAATAGCAGCAATTCTAGGAATAGAAAAGCGACCATTTTTTGGAAGGTAGGATGTGCGAAGTGAATCCGAGGTGACAAACGGGAAGATAGACCACAGCACGGAGGGGCCGGCTCCCAGCAAGCGATAAAGCAGCCCTGCACAAAACCGGAACTTTTAGAAGTCTGCTCCACTGGGGGTCGTCGCTCCAGAGGCTAAGTGGGAGGAGGCAAGTGTGGAGCCCTTGCGGGGACAGTGTGGTCTCAGGACTCATGGGGTCACAGAGAGACCGGGGGTGTCTGAGTGTGGCAGAGCTGCCGGGTTTCACAGCAGGGACCCCGACTGCAGAGACAGAGCTGAGCAGTGGGCTCCCAGCTCAGGGTTACCTTAAACCATGATCCGAGGTCCAGCTGGGCCACTGCTCTTTAAGCAAGGACCCCACAAGTGGCAGATCCGGGAGACTCACCTTCCTCCTCTGAGAGGAGCAGCATGGGAACACACTGCAGGAGTCTGCTGGGTTTGGAGACTCCAAACGGGGCCACGAGCTGGAGATAGAGACGCTCGGTCACAGGCCAGGTGAGCTCAGAGTCTGGCCGGAGCCCAGGGACACGGGAGGGACAGACTGCTCTTCTCTGAGGCTCACTGAGGACTGAGGCCCGGAGCTCTCGGCTCCTCCGGGTCGGAGACTGGGAACCACCATTTTCAGTCCCGGCCTCCAACGTGGTACGGAAAGCGTTCAGGGAACAAAATCTCCGAGAGCGAACCCGAGCTGATGACTTAGCCCGGCCCCTGGCAAGGGCGGTGTGATTCCACCTCGGGCAGAGACACTTGAGAATCCCAGCAACAGGCCCCTCACCGAGAAGACCAGAAAAAACATCTAGTCAAAACCAAGTTCACCGGTCACTGAGAACTGTGAAACTCCAGAACTAGGGGAATGCAGCACATAGAATTCATGGCTTTTTCCCCCATGATTCCTTAGTCTTTCAAAGTTAAATTTTTAAAATTTTATTTTTTTTCTTATTCTATTCTTTTAAAATTTTCCCCCTTTCCTGTTTAACCTCTTTAACTATTTTATCAATACCTTTTTAAAAATCTTTTTAAAATCTTCATTGTTATATTCTATCCCTTCATTGTATTTAACCTTATTTTTTGTATACATATAAGTTTTTCTTTCTTTAAAATTTTGGGATACAGTTTCTTCTAACACATAAAAATATACCCTAAAGCTAGTGTATAGCTTTGTTCTAGTCTCCAGACTGATCACATTCGCTCCTTTTTTTTTCTTTTTTCAAGCAACTGATCTTATCAATTCCTTTTTTAAAATCTTTTTAAACTACCATCTTTATAGTCATATTCCATCCCTTCATTGTGTTTAGCCTTATTTTTGTAAATATATAAGTTTTTCTTTCTTTAAAATTTTGGGAGGCATTCTCTTCTAATAGACCAAAATACACCCAAAATCAAGTGTGTGGCTTTGTTCTATTCGCCACTCTAATATATGTATGTGTGTGTATATATATGTATATATATATTTTTTCTTCTTTTTTTCCTTTCTTCTCCCCCCAGTTTTGGGTCTCTTCTGATTTGGTTAGTGCATATTTTTCTGGGGTCAGTGCTACTCTTTTAGTATTTTATTCTCTCATTCATCTATTCTTCTCTGGATAAAATGACAAGGTGGAAAAACTCATCTCAAAAAAAAAAAAGAACAAGAGGCAGTACCAATGGCTAGGGACCTAATCAATATGGACATTAGTAAGATGTCAGAACTAGAGTTCAGAATGATGATTATAAAGATGCTGGCTGGGCTTGAAAAAAAGCATAGAAAATACTAGAGAAATCCTTTCTGGAGAAATAAAAGAACTAAAATCTAACCAAGCTGAAATCAAAAAAGCTATTAATGAGGCACAATAAAAAATGGAGGCTCTTACTGCTAGGATAAATGAGGCAGAAGAGAGAATTAGTGATATAGAAGACCAAATGATGTAGAATAAAGAAGCTGAGAAAAAGAGATAAACATCTGCTGGACCATGAGGGGAGAATTCGAGAGATAAGTGATACCATAAGACGAAACAATATTAAAAATAATTGGGATCCCAGAAGAAGAAAGAAAGAGAGGAGCAGAAGGTATATTGGAGTAAATTGCAGTAGAGAACTTCCCTAATATGGGGAAGGGAACAAGCATCAAAATCCAGGAGGCACAGAGAACCCCCCTCAAAATCAATAAAAATCGGTCCACACCCCATCATCTAGTAGTAAAACTTACAAGTCTCAGTGACAAAGAGAAAATCCTGAAAGCAGCTCATGACAATAGGTCTGTAACATACAATGGTAGAAATATTAGATTGGCAGGAGACCTATCCGCAGAGACCTGGCAGGCCAGAAAGAACTGGCATGATATATTCAGAGCACTAAACGAGAAAAATATGCAGCCAAGAATACTATATCCAGTTAGGTTGTCATTGAAAATAGAAGGAGAGAGAAAAAGCTTCCAAGACAAACAAAAACTAAAAGAATTTGCAAGTACCAAATGAGCCCTACAGGAAATATTGAAAGGGGTACTCTAAGCAAAGAGACAGCCTAAAAGTAACAGACTAGAAAGTAACAGAAACAATATACAGTAACAGTCGCCTTACAAGCAATACAATGGAACTAAATTCACATCTTTCAATAGTTACCCTGAATGTAAATGGACTAAATGCCCCAATCAAAAGATAGAGGGTATCGGAATGGATTAAAAAAAAAAAGACTCATCGATATGCTGTCTGGAAGAAACTCATTTTAAGACCCAAAGACACCTCCAGATTAAAAGTGAGGGGGTAGAAAACAATTTACCATGCCAATGGACAGCAAAAGAAAGCTGGGGTGGCAATTCTTATATCAGATAAATTATATTTTAAGCCAAAGACTATAATAAGAGATGAGGAAGGACACTATATCATACTTAAAGGGTCTGTCCAAAAAGCAGATCTAACAATTGTAAATATCTATTCCCCTAACATGGGAGCAGCCAATTATACAAACCAATTAATAACAAAGTCAAAGAAACACATCAACAATTATAAAATAATAGTAGAGGACTTTAACACCCCCTCACTGAAATGGACAGATCATCTAAGCAAAAGATCAATAAGGAAATAAAGGCTTTAAATGACACACTGGACCAGTTGGACTTCACAGATATATTTAGAACATTCCATCCCAAAGCAACAGAATACACATTCTTCTCTAGTGCACATGGAATATTCTCCAGAATAGATCACATCCTGGGTCACAAATCAGGTCTCAACTGGTACCAAAAGATTGGGATCATTCCCTGCGTATTTTCAGACCATAATGCTTTGAAACTAGAACTCAATCACAAGAGGAAAGTTGGAAAGAACTCAAATACCTGGAGGCTAAAGAGCATCCTCCTTAAGAATTAATGGGTTAACGAAGAAATTAAAGAAGAATTTTAAAAAATCATGGAAACAAATGAAAATGAAAACACAACTGTTCAAAATCTTTGGGACACAGCAAAGGCGGTCCTGAGAGGAAAGTATATAGCAATACAAGCCTTTCTCAAGAAACAAAAAAGGTCTCAAATACACAACCTAACCCTACACTAGAAGGAGCTGGAGAAAGAACAGCAAACAAAGCCTAAACCCAGCAGGAGAAGAGAAATAATAAAGATCAGAGCAGAAACCAATGAAATAGAAACCAAAAGATAAGTAAAACAGATAAACAAAACTAGGAGCTGGTTCTTTGAAAGAATTAATGAGATTGATAAACCCCTGGCCAGATTTACCAAAAAGAAAAGAGAAAGGACCCAAATTAATAAAATCATGAATGAAAGAGGAGAGATCACAACCAACACCAAAGAAATACAAACAATTATAAGAACATATTATAAGCAACTATATGCCAACAAATTTGACAATCTGGAAGAAATGGATGCATTCCTAGAGACATATAAACTACCAAAACTGAACCAGGAAGAAATTGAAGACCTGAATAGACCCACAACCAGTAAGGAGATTGAAGCGGTCATCAAAAATCTCCCAACAAACAAGAGCCCAGGGCCAGATGGCTTCCCAGGGGAATTCTACCCAACATTTAAAGAAGAATGAATACCTATTCTCCTGAAACTGTTCCAAAAAATAGAAATAGAAGGAAAACTTCCAAACTCATTTTATGAGGCCAGCATTACCTTGATCCCAAAACCAGACAAAGACCCCCATCAAAGAGGAGAATTACAGACCAATATCCCTGATGAACATGGATTCAAAAATTCTCACCAAATACTTGCCAATAGGATCCAACAGTACATTAAAAGGATTATTCACCACGACCAAGTGGGATTTATTCCTGGGATGCAAGTTTGGTTTAACATTTGCAAATCAATCAATGTGATACAAGACATTAATAAAAGAAAGAACAAGAACCATATGATCCTCTCAATAGATGCTGAAAAAGCATTTGACAAAGTGCAGCATCCTTTCTTAATCAAAACTCTTATACAGTGTAGGGATAGAGGGTACATACTTCAATATCATCAAAGTCTTCTGTGAAAAACCCAAAGAGAATATCATTCTCAATGGGGAAAAACTGAGAGCTTTTCTCCTAAGGTCAGGAACATGGCAGGGATGTCCACTATCACCACTGTTATTCAATATAGTACTAAAAGTTCTAGTGTCAGCAGTTAGACAACAAAAAGCAATAAAAGGCATCCAAATTGGCAAAGAAGAAGTCAAACTCTCACTCTTTGTAGATGATATGACATTTTATGTGGAAAACCCAAAAGACTCCACTCCAAAACTGCTAGAACCAATACAGGAATTCAGTCAAGTGTCAGGATATAAAATCAATGCACAGAAATCAGTTGCATTTCTATACACCAACAACAAAACAGAAGAAAGAGAAATTAAAGAGTCAATCCCATTTACAATTGCACCCAAAACCATCAGATGTTTAGGAATAAACCTAACCAAAGAGGCAAAGAATCTGTACTAAGAAAACTATAAAGTATTCATGAAAGAAATTGAGGAAGACCCAAAGAAATGGAAAAACGTTCCATGCTCATGGATTGGTAGAACAACTATTGTGAAAATGTCTATGCTACCTAGAGCAATCTACACATTTAATGCGATCCCTATCAAAGTACCATCAACTTTTTTTTGAAGAAATTGAGCAAATAATCCTAAAATTTATATGGAACCAGCAAAGACCCTGAATAGCCAGAGGAATGTTGAAAAAGAAAACCAAATTTGGTGGCATCACAATTCCAGACTTCAAGCTCTATTACAAAGCTGTCATCATCAAGACAGTATGGTACTGGCAAAAAACCAGACGTATAGATCAGTGGAACAGAATACAGAACCCAGAAATGGACCCTCAACTCTATGGTCAACTAATCTTTGACAAAGCAGAAAAGAATGTCCAATGGAAGAAAGAAAGTCTCTTCAACAAATGGTTTTGGGAAAATTGGACAGGCACATGCAGAAGAATGAAATTGGACCATTTCCTTACACTGCACACAAAATTAGACTCAAAATGGATGAAAGACTTCAATGTGAGATAGGAATCCATCAAAATCCTTGAGGAGAACATAGGAAACAACCTCTTCAACCTCAGCCACAGCAACTTCTTCCTAGAAACATTGACAAAGGCAAGAGAAGCAAGGGCAAAAATGAACTATTGGGACTTCATCAAGACAAAAAGCTTTTGCTTAGCAAAGGAAACAGTCAACAAAACCAAAAGACAACCAACAGAATGGGAGAAGATATTTGCAAATGACACATGAGATAAAGGGCTAGTATCCAAAATCTAAAAAGAACTTATCAAACTCAACAACCAAAGAACAAATAATCCGATCAAGAAATGGGCAGAAGACATAAACAGACACTTCTCCAAAGAAGACATCCAAATGGCCAACAGACACATGAAAAAGTGCTCAATATCACTCGATGTCAGGGAAATACAAATCAAAACCACAGTGAGATACCACCCCCATACCAATCAGAATGGCTAAAATTAACCTGTCAGGAAACAACAGCTGTTGGCGAGGATGCAGAGAAAGGGGAACCCTCCTACATTGTTGGTGGGAATGCAAGCTGGTGCAGCCACTCTGGAAAACAGTGTGGAGGTTCCTCAAAAAGTTGAAAATAGAGCTACCCTAGGACCCAGCAATCGTAATACTGGGTATTTACCCTAAAGATACAAATGTAGTTATCCGAAGGGGCATGTGCACCTGAATGTTTATAGCAGCAATCTCCACAATAGCCAAACTATGGAAAGAGCCTAGATGTCCATCGACAGATGAATGGATAAAGATGGGGTATATGTATACAATGGAATACTATGCAGCCATCAAAAAAGGAAATCTTGCCATTTGCAATGACGTGGATGGAACTAGAGGGTATTATGCTAAGTGAACTAAGTCAATCAGAGAAAGACAATTATCATATGATCTCTCTGATATAAGGAACTTGAGAGGCAGGATGGGAGGTCATGGGGGGGAAGGGAGGGAAAAATGAAACAAGATGGAACCAGGGAGGGAGACAAACCATAAGAGACTCTTAATGTCAGGAAACAAACTGAGGGTTACTGTAGGGGAGAGGGGTGGGAAGGATAGGGTGGCTGGGTGATGGCATTGGAGAGGATATGTGCTATGGTGAGTGCTACAAATTGTGTAAGACCGATGATTTACAGACCTGTACCCCTGAAACAAATAATACATTATATGTTAACAAAAATAAATAAATAAACAAATAAATAAGTAAAAGAAAATGTGTGGAGAGTGTCAACCTAAGAAACAAAAATTGCAAAGTATAAAGTTGCTCTTGTGTTTACAGCCACAGTAATATAATTAATGCACTTAATTCAAAAAGAGTAACAAAGAGGGCCGCCTGGGTGGCTCAGTCAGTTAAGCATCTGCCTCATGATCCCTGGGTCCGGGGGTAGAGCTCCATGTCAGGCTCTCTGCTCAGCGGGGAGTCTGCTTTTCCCTCTCCCTCTGCCCTTCCCCCTGCTTGTGCTCGCTGTCTCTCTCTGTCTACGAAATAAATAAAAACCTTAAAAAAAAAGAGTAATCGAAGAGACACCCACAATGTTGACAGTGTCTTTGTTAGAAATCGAGCACTGTGAGAAGATAGGTTCTTTAAAAACATTTTCTATTCCCCAAATATTCTATAGTGTGGTCATATTTAATAAGTCAAAAATGCAAAATAAGACCTTCAGAGAAGGAAAGCAAAAGCCTCTCCCTGTTTCTTCCTCCAGTGAGTCATAAACGTGAGGGTGAGTGAAGTCTTTCTTAAATCCAACCTGCATTTCTCATGCTGTGGCTTCAGTATATTTTCTCTTGCTCTCCTGTAGAAATTACCATTTTCATCCTCTGATCTTTTCAGTACTTTTTTCCTCTTGGGGTTGCATGCAGATGTGCTTGGAACAGGAGGTTTGAACTCTAAATACTGTATACTTAACCCAGTGAGGCTTGTTCGACCGTAGACCGGTTCTGTGGCCACCTGATGGATGTACACTTTAATTCTAAAATCCTGTGCTTGTTAGCTGGCCTCCTTCTGGGACTTATCATTTTATTTATTTATTTTATTTATTTATTTGACACAGAGAGAGAGAGAGATCACAAAAAGGCAAGGAGGCAGGCAGAAAGAGAGGAGGAAGCAGGCTCCCTGCTGAGCAGAGAGCCCGATGTGGGGCTCGATCCCAGGACCCTGAGATCATGACCTGAGCCGAAGGCAGAGGCTTTAACCCACTGAGCCATCCAGGCGCCCATGGGACTTATCATTTTAAAAGTGAAAGTACAGGGGTCCCTGGGTGGCTCAGTGATTAAGCTCAGTGATATTGGCTCAGGTCATGATCCCAGAGTTATGGGATTGAGTCTCATATTGGACTCTTTGCTAGGTGGGAAGCCTGCTTCTCCCTCTGCCTGCCTCCCCCACGCTTGTGCGCTCGCTCTATCTTTCTCTGACAAATAAATAAATAAATAAAAATCTTAAAAAAAAAATGAAAGTACAAAAGCATTCCCACGTAGGATTAAAGCCAGGGCCATCGCCTTTCTTGTCTTCGAGGTCCCGCCTCTGTTCTAAGCTGAGTAAACTGATGTTATTCAGCTTACCTTGTGTGATTGAAAGCAACTCAAATATTTTTTTTAAAGACTTTATTTATTTATTAGAGAGAGAGAGAGCGCGCGCTAACACAAGCAGGGGGAGTGGCAGAGGAAGAGGAAGAGGCAGATTCCCCGCTGAGAAGGGAGCCTGACAGGAGGCTTGATCCCAGGACCCTGAGATCATGACCTGACCCAAAAGGCAGGCACTTAACCAACTGAGCCTCCCAGATACCCCGAAAGAAACTCAAATCTTTATGGTTGCCTGCTGGAAATTCACCAAGTTCCTGCTTTCCTTTTGAGTTACGGAAATTTGAGCTGTATTTGAGCGAAAATAAAATATCCAAGGTCTTATTCTTTGGGGACCCATTCAGATGCTGGTGGGTCATTGTGCTGTGCAAGGATGTCTCTTTAGTGCAAAAAAACTTCCTACCAAGAGGGTTCAAGATGTATGCCTCAAGCGTATTATGTGGCCTGAATATTGTATAGTTAAGAGCCTGGGTTTGGGTACTCGCTTTTTCACTTACTAGATGCGTACCCATCACAAAATAAAACAAGAAAGCCTCATTTCCTGGTACTTAGGAGTAAAAGTGAATAAAAATCCTAATGAGGATGCATTTTTAAAATGTGATCATGGGTTTTGGTGTTTCTCCCCCCAAAGTGTTTCCTGATGTAAATTCTGAAGTGCTCTAATGTTGTGAAATACACATGTGATTGTCCATATATATCAGTGTGTGTATCCAAGACATTAATAATAACATGATATACCAATTGCTTGTCAGGGAAATCTGCCTGTTCAGCCTGACTATGAGCCAGCCCCCGATTGTAAACATCGCAACAACTGCTAACGATGAGTCCATGGGGTCGGAGAAGTTACAGATTCCTGTCACGTTCCATTCTCGGGCAGCATTTATGAAATTACAGGAATCCTTAGCCTAGAGCCTCTCAACTACCACACAGGGAATAAATATCAGGTGCGTTGACACTGTGCGTTGTGGTTCTTCTCAGTCCTTGGGGCAGCCCGGGAGGCCTGGGGATGTATGGGAGAAAGAGCCAGTCCAGTTGAGAGCTGCCTTGTCTGTTTATGCCCGTGTGCTGAACAAATAGAATCATTTTCTACCCGTGCGTTTCAGGAAAGGGGCTGCAAAGCCCGGTGATGGACACTGGTCTTGTTGTGGGTCACTTGTACATTTAAGTAATGTACGTCTTAGACCTGTCTTGGCTTTTCATTGGCTCCCTTTCTAGCTGTTCGCATTTGGTTGCTTTAAATTATTGACGCTTTTCCCACAGACAGTGGGATAAATGTGGGATGTCCAGGGACTGGAGCATCTGTTAATGAGCAGCGAGGTTCCTGGCAACATCTCTGTCTGTTTGGAGATGTCATTAAATGACCTTACAATGCGCTAGGGCTCGTGAGATGAGGGAAGAGTGGAACCCACCCAGACCTCATTTAGGAAATGCAATTTTTCAGAATAAAATGAAACCTTAAATAGATTATTTTAATCTAGCCAAAAAACCCTAAAAATCTAGATGAAATGGCCAAACTATACCAGCCTTCATAGTTTTGGAGTAGGTCCCTTGATCTCGGGGGACTTGGGCTGGGAGTGAACTCCATGTGGAGGAAACGGGCTTGGCGTCTGCCACCTGCCCTGCGTGCTTGAGCTCTCTACCAAAATCTCCAGTATGATATTGGGAAGACTTAGAATTACCTAGAGAAGTGGTTTTTTTTGTTTGTTTTTTAAAGCATAAAATCAGTGCTAACATTTTGGGTTTATACTTGGGAATAAACCGTGACCAGTGTGGTTCCTTGAAGTAGGGTAATGTTTAACACATTTTGAATGTATTATTTAGAGTATTTAATTGATTATCACGGTGGTTCCAAATTTAAAACGTGAAAAGTCGTCATTGATTCAGACTTATCTTAGGTTTCAACAAGATGGGGAAAGAGAGACCCAAAGACGTTAATATACTTACCCACAGCCGGGATCAGAAAAAAATCCACACCCAACAGACCGGGTTTTAAGCATTGGCTTTACCATTTTTTGCCCCGTGACCTTGGGGAAGTGTTCTGAACTTTCTATAAAATTCTGTCAAGGCAAGCTGAGCAGGGTTTTTGAGGAGCAAACGAGGACAAGCATAAGGAGGCATTATCTAAAAGTAGCATCACTAATTATCAACAGGGTAAGGCCTAGAACCTGCTTCCTGACTCTCAATTCAATAGTGCCTTCCTGACTAATTCCCAATCAAGTTTTCTCTGCCTTCAAATGCATTCTTTTTCTTTTCTTTTCTTTTTAATCTTTGCCCATTTTTGCCTACAGTGATCAGCATTTATTGAGTGTGCATCTTGTTCTTGGCACTCTGTAGATATCATACAGAGCAAGGTATGTGAAAAGTTGGCTCACGCTACCCAGAGCCTGCGTATGCTATAGCGACAGGTGCAGAAGCCGACGGAGATCCTGATCTTGAATTATTTCCTTTACCTCTTTGCACCTTAGTTTGTCCTTCTACAAAATAAGTGATAATACTGTTGTCTCAAAAAAAAATCATGGGAAGGACATAGCACAGTGAATTAATACAAACTATCTGTAATGACATGAATAAATCCTCATAACAGTAATTACCAGGAAACTGAGCTGAGGAACACCCAGAATGCTGAGTGATGTTCATTTTCTGACCAAGAAAATAGAAGGATCTTGCTGAGCATGCCAGGTTCTCACTAGAGACTCCCAAACACCCATGGGTTGGGTAAGGCTAAAGCAGCCTAAAGTAAAGATTAACCTAACCCTAAGACCCTAAAAAAACCCCTAAAAAAGACAAAATGTAGCATTGAAAGTTGATCAAGAAGCCTGCTGGAACAAAACTCAAATACTGTTACCTTTAAAAGAAAACAACAAAATCCAGACACCAAATAATACAACTGTCGCAGTGTGTAGTATCTAATCAAAGATTCTGAGGCAAAGAAGCCAGAAAATGTAACTACAAAACAAAACCAGAAAAACAGGCAATCAAAAGAAATATGTGTGTGTGTGTGTGTGTGTGTGTGTGTGTGTGTGTGTGTGTGTGTTTGGGCAAACAAAAAACAAAAATAACAAGCAAATGATGAATCTAATATTTAGGATCAAGATATCCTTTGAGGGAGATGCAGCAGGAATGGATAAGGAAGGAACATGTAGGTAATTATAAGTTACTGGTTGTATTCTGGCCCTTGGGTTGGATGATGACCAATGATGATGACTATCACCAACAAAAGGTTGTCATTAACAGAATTCTCTGCATTTGAAGTCAGGGAAAAGGGAGTAAAATGGGAGGAGTAGAAAAGAATACAACACCTATGGAGAGTGTGGGGACAGGAAATAGCAGAACTTTCTAGAAAATGAAAGAAGGCCAATGTGGCAGACACCTGGAGGGTTGGCAAGATGTGCCCCTCAGGACAGACTCTCACCGGTCGATCCAACAGAGGCAGTTTTTCAAACAAGAATGTTCATTTATTAAATCATGGTGTGAAATACAACAGTCATATACTTAGCAAAGGTGCCCTGGTTAATGGAGTAAATGGTCAGAAACCGTATCCGCACCTTGCATGGAGGCAGTCCTTGTATTATTTCTGGATTTGGTTCTTTGTGGAGTTAAAGAATTACTTGAGAATTTTCACCATCATAAATTCTCCTGGGATCTCCCATTCATTTCACAAATTCTGAATGCCCACTGCGTGTCAGGCACTGTTCTGGACACCTCCATGAGGCGTGGCCTCCAGATGAGTCCCGTTCTTGGTGCAACCTGAGCAAGAGCACGTTGACTCCACAAGCCACCAGCAGGTGGCAGTAGTAACCACTTCTTCAACAACATAATGGCTTTAGGAATAAATCCGAGGACAGCCTCTTTAACTCATCCTGCAATCGAAAATAACTCTGGAGCTGATGTGAGACCTTGGGACGGGTATTTCACCGCTCTGGAGTGCCCGAATAAAGGAGATAACAAAAGCACCTACTTCATAAGTTGTCTTGAGGGTTAAATGAGAAAAGGTATTTAAAGTGCTCCATATGAAAGAAGGTCTCCTGGGGCGCCTGGGTGGCTCTGTGGGTTAAAGCCTCTGCCTTCGGCTCAGGTCATGATCTCAGGGTCCTGGGATCGAGCTCCACATCGGGCTCTCTGCTCAGCTGGGAGCCTGCTTCCCCCTCTCCCTCTGCCTGCCTCTCTGCCTACTTGTGATCTCTCTCTCTGTCAAATAAATAAGTAAAATCTTAAAAAAAAAGAAAGAAGGTCTCCTGAATGTTGGCATTCAGTATGGTCGATGCTGGATAGTCATGCCTTTTGACGACATGTCATTGTAGGAATAAATGTAGTACATTGTACATTGACGACATTGTCAAAGTAGGAATAAAATCACGTGGCTTAAAGTCGTATTTCTTCATGGAGCAACAATGATATTACCAGAGGAGGGGATGTACGTAACGGAAAAGGTAACAGAGGATGGGATACAACCTTAGGTGATCATTTGAAAGAAGGCAGGAAATTGGGCAGAGTTTTAAATCACTGTTTTTCTCATTTTTTAGAATATCTTGGTTGTCTGATGACTACCTAGTTGTACTAACTCAAAGTCAGTGTGAATTATTGGTCAATTTCCTATTAGTCAGAGGAGCAGCTGGCTGCCTAATGGAGCTCCTCGCTGGATAGCCAACGGAAAATGAGCAGTTTCTGATAAGTTTATTGTTTCTTGGACAAAGGAGGCAGTTGTTCCAAGACCTCTGGAATGCCTCTGTTCAAATGAGCCAGACTTCAGGTTTAAAGTCCTCGGTGTCAGCTTACCTCCGTTCTTGAAAAGTTACGGGGAAGCAACAGTGGGGGACAAAGTTGGGGCTGAGCGGCGAGTAGGCGGACTAGGGTTCTTTATAGGATTTTGAGAACAGCTCAAACAGCCCAGATTCCCAGAAACAGCTATTTCTCGAGATAATCTAGATGTGCAAATACAGGTATCTATTGAATAAATTCATCCGTATGGGGATGATTAAGGTGCTTCAGGGCATAGATGATTCCGCTACAGTCTCAAGAGTTCAGGTAAAGAGGCCAACTGTGTTTCCATCTGCAGTCCGAAACATCCACACTTTTCTCTGGTAACAAAGAGCGATGTCTCACCGGAAACCTTATCTTTTGGGGAGGCCCCACAGCCGGAGCCGACAAGCAACTGAGCAACACTATTCTCATTTTTATGAAGCCGTGTGATGGGATCGAACAGGGGAGCCACAGTGGACGAGAGGAGCAGTGCTGCTGATACACCTCAAGGGCTCAGCCTCCCTAAGTGGTGGCTATTACGGGACTTGATTTCTCAGAGCAGTTTTTGGTTCACTGCAAAACCGAGTGGAAGGTACAGAGATTTCCTATACAGTCCCTGCCCCACATCTGCACAGCCTCTCCTGTTGCCAACATCCGCCACCAGAGTGGTACCCGTTAGGACTGATGGAACCTACCTGGACTCGTCATTGTCACCCAACGTCCGGCGCAGTTTACCACAGAGTTCACGCTTGACGTTGTACATCCCAAGGGCTTGCACGAATGTATAATGATGTGGATCCGCCATTATAATATCCCACAGCGTAGTTTGGCCTAAAACTCCTCTGTGCTCCACCTGTTCTGCCCTCCCTTCCCTCCATCCCTGAAACCCACTGATTCTTTTACTGTCCCCATGGTTTTGCCTTTTCCAGAATGTCCTACAGTTGGAATCACACAGCATGTAGCCTTTTCAGATTGGCTCCTGTCACTTAGTCATATGCATTTAAGGTTCCTCCGTGTCTTCATGGTTTGGTAGCTCATTTCTTGTTAGCGCTGAAGAATATTCCATTGTCTGGATGGACCACAGTTTATTTCTCCAATACTGTCTAAAGGACAACTTGGTTGGTAGATTTTTTTAATTAGAGAGTTTGAAAAAAATATCAGGAACTGTTACCTTCTCTTTTATCTTGACTTATTCCTTACTCCCATGTCAAAGTCACCTTCTTGGAACTATTTCTGATACCAGGTTCTGGAAGTGATAAGCAATATAAAGTTTCATTTTGAGTGCATAGATATTACTCAAAAAGAAAAAGAGTGTGAAAAATACTTACATTCAGTAATAAAGTATTTGGTATCCTTACTTGAGTTTGTGATGATCAATATGTTAAAAATACACACATGCATACACACACACACACACACACACACACACACACACACCCTTAAGTTCAATGGGGCAAAGTAAAACAAAATAAATGTAGTCCCACCATGCAGCAACCATGACATGGTAATTTGCTGAAATTTCCTCATAATTGGTTTTTTTCTAAGTTTTATGCCAATTTTATTATGGTAGCAGAATTCTAAAATCAGCCCCAATGACCCCTACCTTGTCTACTCCCTCCTGTAGCATGTAGAAGGACTTGACAATCAGATGGGACGTCACTACCATGATCAGCTTATGTTATGCAGCATAGTTAACTTTAAGAAAGGGAGACTGTACTTGGTGGGCCTGATCTACCTGGGTGAATCCTTACAGGCAAAGGAGACTTGAAACACGAGAGGGATTTGAAGGAAGAGACTCTTGCTGGCACTGAAATGGGGGGAGGGAGGCCACATGCCAAGAAATGAGAGCGCCCTCTAGAGGCTGAGGTTTTCCAGAAATGGAGACCTTGTTCCTGTGAGGAACTGAATTCTGTCAGCATCCTGGGTGCTTGGAAGCAGATTCTTCCCAAGAGCCCTCTGGGAATGACAATTTCTGGTAATATATTTTTTTTTCTGGTAATATATTTTAAAATTCTGACAGCTCCTTTGTCTTTGATTTCTAAAATAGAATCCCCAGGGATTCTTTCATTTTCCTGGATGCAATGATTTTTTTTTAATCTGTCTGATGATATAATCATACTGTTTCAGGTGCACAGTTCAATGAAGTTTGACCGGTGTACGCACTCTGTTCCTCTGATCACAGTCAAGATATGGGACATTTTCATCACTCCAGATTTTCCATGTGCCTCTTCTCAAACACCTTCCAGCTCCAGGTCCCAGGTAGCTGATCTGCTTTTTGTCAGTGTGGATCAGGTTTGTCTTTCCTAGAGTTTTATGCAAATGGTATTGGTCAGTATATGGTCCTGTGTGTTTATGTTTTAATTCTGTTGTTCAGCATGTTTTTGAGATTCACACATATTGTCGTACGTAACATTAGTTCATTGCTCTGTGTTGCTGAGTTCGATACCTCGATTCCTTGGTATGAATATGCTACATTTGTTTATTCTTCTACTGTATACATTTTGTTTTATTTCAGTTTGGGGCTGTTATGAAGAAAGACACTATAAACATTCTTGTGTAAGTCTTTGTGGGGGCATATATATTTTTATTTCCCTTAGGAGTGAGTCGCAGGACTGTATATCCAGCATATGGTTAGCTTTGTAAGGAACTGCCAAAGTATTGTCCAAAGAAATTGTATGATTTTACATTCCCAGCACCCATGTCTGAGCATTTAGTTACTTTGTATCTTCATCAACACTTAGTATTGTCAACCTTTTTTATTTCAGCCATTCTAGTGGATGTGGTGATACTCAGTGCAGTTTTAATTACCATTTCTGAGTGATCAGATTTTACTGACTTTTAAAAATTATTTGTGCAGCGGTGCCTGGGTGGCGCAGTGGGTTGGGCATCTGACTCTTGGTTTCTGCTCGAGCCCTGATAGCATTGTGAGATTGAGCCTCACATTGGTCTCTGTGCTCAGCACAGTCTTCTTAACACTCTCTCTGCCTCCCCCACTCCTGCTCTCTCTCTCTCTCTTCCTCTCTCTAAAGTAAATAAATAAATCTTTTTAAATAGTATTTGTCCATTTTCAACTTCATTGATTTCTGCTCTTATCTGTATTATTTTTTTCCTTCTACTTACTTTGGACTTCATTTTCTCTCTTTTTTCTTTTCTATAGCATCTTCTTCTGTGTGTGTGTGTGTGTGTGTGTGTGTGTAGGCTCCAAGATCAATGTGGGGCTCAAACTCAAGACCCCAAATCAAGACTTGCATGCCCTACCGATGAGCCAGCCAGATACCACCTTCTTTTATAGCTTCTTAAAGTCTCCACTAAATGCCCAGGATGAGAACACTCAACTCCCTACTTGAGCTGGTCTGAAAGCTCCAATGTCTCTTTGCCCCTCGTGAGCTCTAGGAATAGCTGGGTTTACAATATCCCAATTGTCTGTTGTCTGTCATTGCAGAGTTTCACCCTATGTGTGTCTGGCCTAGTACTCAGCCGAGGCTTGAGGGAACCCCTCTGCTTATTTCTGGAGCCTTCTCCGGCCCAGCTTCCCTCTCTCTAGAATTCTACCTTGTAATATCCAGCTATTTCTGCCTCTAAACTTTAGCTTTGCTGGACTCCGTGCAGGATTCCCCTCTTTGCACCCATAATCCAGCTATTTCCAGGCAGAAAATGGGCAATGGTAGCGGTCTCTTTCCTTGTCTCCTTTAAGGATCACACTCCCGTTCTACCTGATGTCCAGTATCTGAAAGATTGTAGTTTCTTGTGTTTTGTAAAATTTTCTAGTTTTTGATGGGAAGGGATGTCTAATCCTTGTTCCATCCCGACCAGAAGCAGATCTCCCCTCACTATAGATTCTTCCGTGCTCTCCTGTGCTCCTTCTTAGGGTCTCTCACTTGTATGCTAGGGGCTTTCCTCAAATGTCAGTGTTCCTTAGATGTGGTATTTACCAGGGAGGCACAACAAAGCTGATCTGGGGCTCTACGTGAATGGGCAGAGCTGATCCCCTGATGGGGCTCAATTTAGGGTGATGGGGATCTGAATTTTTCACTGGCAAAGCCCCATATATTAGTAATCCAGGTTTTCTTTCTTTCTTTTTTTAAGATTTATTTATTTATTTGTTTATTTTAGAGAGAGAAAGAAAGAGCAGGAGGGCCAGAGGGAGGGGAGAAAGACTCTCAAGAGACTCTGTGCTGAGCATGGAGCCTGACATGGGGCTTGATCTCACGACCCTGAGCTCAGGAGCTCAGCCGAAACCAAGAGTCTGATGCTTAACTGACTGCGCCATCTAGGTGCCCCCATGGTTTTTTGTGTTTGTTTTGTTTTGTTTTTAAAGACACTCAATAATCTAGGAGACAAATTCTCTAGTCCTCTATCTGAAATTATAAGCCTCACTGTTAGACTTTTGTGCCGCAAGCCGAGAAAGAGGTTGTGGTGTGGGGCGGTTACACTTAGGAGGGAAATTTTCTCTAAGTTTCCCTCTTTTCAGTATGGTATGCCGTCTCGCTTTTACTGTCTGCTGTTCCAAGACTCAGTCCTTTTGATTCAATCCCTCCAAAGAATAAACCTCCAGTCATGGTAGCTGGGGGTGGGGGTGGGGTGGGCTGCTAGGGTTGGTAGTTGACCAGCTGCACTTCCACACTCAGAGGTAATCTGCCTCTGGTTCCTGAGATTTTTCCTGGGTTCTGCTATAGAAATTAGCTTGCTTTTTATTTGCTTTCTCTCAGCTGGTTTAGAATTTGTCTTTCTTCGGTCTGTTAAGTCAGTTATCAATCCTCCACTGGCTTCCCCAGTTTCCAAAACGTGGTGTTTTCTTACTTGCTGCCACCTCCTATTTTTTGGTCCTTGTGGTTTTATGCATTTTTATGTAAATTCATAGACTATTTTTAAGAGCAGTTTTAGATTTAGAGAAAAACAGAAAGTACAGAGTTTCCATATACCTCCTGCAAAGGAAAAAATGGCTTTCCTCCTTTTTTTTTTTTTTAAAGATTTATTTATTTAGGAGTGTCTGGGTGGCTCTGTCAGTTAAGGGTCTGTCTTCAGGTCAGGTCATGATTCCCAGATCCTGGGTTCAAGCCCTGAGTCAGACTCCCTGATTCTCTCTCTCTGCCCCTCCTCCCGCTTGTGTGCGCTCTCTCTCTCTCTCTCTCTCTCTCTCTCTCTCTCAGAGAATCTCTCTCAGAGAGAGAATCTCAAGCAGATTCAGTGCTCAGAGTGGATCTGCACATGGGGCTCCATCTCATGACCCTGAGATCAGGACCTGAGCTGAAACCAAGGGTCAGACGCTTAAGCTTAACTGACTGTACCACCCAGACACCCCGTTCCTCCTTCTGTGTGGGAAAAACCCAATTCTTCACTACTGTGTCTTTCTTTCCTGTGCGTCTTTTTTATTTTTACAGAGAACATTTCACTTCCGACATTTCTGGTCACTGAATGCATGGAGGTTTTTCCTCAAGACAAGCAATTCTCTGTGACATTGGCTGGGTGTCCTACAGTGTGATTTCATTCTGACCTATCTACCTGGAGATAGTCTGGGTAAGCCACAGGTTAAGGGGCAGCCCGTTCAGATGCCGATCACTAGTAAGTCTCTAGGTCATCCACAACTTCTGTCTAACTTGGCTGCAAATTAGAGGTTCCCATGATCCCCTTCTCAGGTTCTGAACATTTGCTGGAGCATCTCACAGAACTCCCACAGAAACACATTTACTAGTTTATATTAAAGGATGTGTGAAGGACACAGAGGAATGTCCCAGTGAAGAGACACAGGGGGCAAGGTCTGCAAGGACCCTAAGAGCAGGAGCTTCTAACCCTATGTGGTTGAGATGGGTCACTCTCCTGGTGTGGTTGTGTTCGCCAGTGCGGAAGCTTTCCCAGCCCCATACTATTGGGATTTTATGGAGACCTCCTCATGTAGGCACGATCAATTATTAACTCCATTTCCAGTCCCTCTTCCCTCTCTGGAGGCTGGCGATGGCGGTGGGGCTGAAAATTCCAGACTTCTAAGCGTGGTGGGTCTTTCATGTGACCAGCCCCACCCAGGAGCCACCAGGAGCCCACCCAGAGTCACTCATTAGAACAAAAGCTGCTTCCAGTATTCTTAACACTTAGGAATTCGTAAGGGGTTTAGGACCTCTGTGTTGAGGGACAGGGTCAAAGACCAAGTATTAGAACAATAGATGTTCCTGGTGTTCTTATCACTTGAGAAATCACAAGGGGTTTAGGAACTTTGTGCCAAGAACTGGGGGCAGAGACCAATGTACATATTTTCTATTATCTCACACACCCCCATCCTCCGTCCATCACAATTTCCTCTCTTGTTAACATCTCACATGAGTTTGGTACATTTGCTGCAATTGATGAGACAATATCGATACAGTACAATTAATTGAAGTCCATTGTTTACCTTAGGGACTTCATGCTTTTTTTCCCCCTCTCTTCCACTCTATTGGGAAGAACAGCATTATATAAATACAAGTATTAAATCCTCTGTGTTCAACAGAAGTCACCTAGATGGCCTTTTGCCTCCCACCTCCACCACCCGTCCTGTTCTGGAGTTACCTGCATTCTGCTTACCCCTTCTTTTCCAATTCCTGTTCACTCTTCAGCGCGCTGCAATTTATCTCCTTCCCTCATTAGTTTACTGAAATCGATCTCTCCAAAGAAAACAATTCTTCCCTTACTGCTAACTTCAGGCAATACGTTTTATTGCTTATCTCATTTGACTTTTCAGCAGCACAGGACACTGGGAACCCCTTCCCCTTTCTGGAAGTGTTATTTTCTCACGTCTTCCCAACTTGACACCCTCTTTCTCTGCTTTCTGGCTACTTCTCTGTGCTGGTTGGTACCACACTGGCTCCAAAGGAGGACGTCTTCTAAGATGATCCCACGGATCCCTGCCCTTGACCCTCACACTGGGCAGTCCCCTTCCTCACTGACCTAGGTTGACCCACTCGTCCACGGGACCTCTAGAATGTGGCAGGAGTGAGGCGTGTCATTCCAAGAATCAGCTATCAAACACTGTGTTTTCTGTCTTGGCTTGTCTTCCCACCCCCAGCCCCCTACCCGCAGGTGTTCCTCATGACAATGCTTAAGCAGTCCTGCATGTCCTGAGGAACTGAGGCTTCAGCCCAAAACCAGTGAGGATCTGAGGTCTGCCAACACTCTGCAAAGCCCAGTGAAGCCTTCAGTGGAAGGACCTTCAACTGCACCTGGCAGCCGGACGCCAAGCTCATGAGAGACTCCGAGCCAGAACCACCCAGCTAAGCTGCTCCTTGGAGACCCACAGAATCTGACATAAATGTTTGAGCTTCCAGGTCTTGGGTGGTTTGTTACACAGCCGTAGATAACTTACATAGTCTCTCTGGCAGCTCTTCTTTTTCTGGTGGCTTCTAATTCTTCAGAGTTCAAGTTCTTTCCTCCTCATCATCCATCCTTTCCTTGTTAGAGCTCACTCACTTCCTGAGACAGATTTGCTCTTTGATTACTGCTGTCATCTAATCAGATGAGCTGGATTTTCCTACGGAATTCTATGACTTCAGATACCATATGATGATGGGTCTAGAGTCTACATGCGAGACCTTCTCCTGAACTTCAGACTTCTCTATCTAGCCACCGAATGGGCACCTCACACTCTTCAGAGCAAACCCCTCGTCTTGATTCACCACATACGCTCTCCTCAGTGCTTGCTTTTCCAGCCAGTTTCGGCCCCCTCCTGCCCACGCGCAACCTTAGAACGCCCTTCCTCCCCCATCCACTGCTCTCCCATCCGACCAGCCGTCTGCCTGTACCTTGGCTCGGGCTACTGTTGTTTTTGTTGGGTTCCCTCCCCCTCATTTATTGCAACAGCCTCCTAACTTCTCTCTCTGCTTTTAACAGTCTTGCCTACCTTCTTGGCTTTTCTATTATTCCAAGCAGGTAATCCTTCTAAACAAGAAAATCAGATTGTGGCACTACCTTTCTTAAAATCTCTTAAAAACTCCCCCTTTGCTCTTTGGATAAATCCAAGTTCATTTGGTAGTTCATAAGGTCTTGCAAGACCTTCTAGTCCCCCCCGCCCATCTCCACTGATTAAAACTCAATTTATTTCAATTTCTCCATGTTTTATCTTGTTTTCTGGCCCGTACATATTTTCACTCTCCCTCCCCACCCTTCATTCCCCGTCTCAGGATTTGGAGCAATTGCCTGTTCCTCTCTCTCTCTCTCTCTCTCTCTCGACTGCTTCATCAAGGTTCCATGAAACATCCACGTAATTTGCCATCGTATCCTCTGGCAACCAGTAAGTGCTCAACTCACATTTGTTGCGTGAGTTTGTAAAGGCCACCTCTCTGAGTAGCACTCTAGTCACCTCCACTTCTATGAATTTCTATGGCACTTACCGAACTCATCATTTGGCACCTAACGAAAGCGTTTTGCATCGACTTTTATGATTTTCTAAAAGTGTTCAATTCGGTGAGATTTAACAAATTCACACCTGCCATGTGGCCTGCACTGAACTGACTAATTGCAGGGCAATCGAAGATCACCTTACCCTTCCTCGTAAAGAGGGAGCACCCTGTGGGCAGGTGGGGGCCAAGCCTGGCCATCTGCAAACTTCCCACGGAACACAGCCCAAGAGCTTGGTGAAGGGGTGTAGTAAAATGCTTGGCCCGCAAATCTCAAATTCTAGGTTCAACCTTTGACTCTTACAAGCTCTGTGATTTTGAGTAAGCCCCTCCACAAATCTGAACTTATTTCCTCATCGTGAGAAAGACATAGGAATCGCAGTCTCTAACCTGTCAGCGGGTGTCCGCTGTCAAAGGCAGCATTGACCCCAGAGCAGATATTTTACTTGTGTTGGGTGTGGGGTGAGAAGCATGATGTCAATCGCCTACGTCAATTATAAAATGCGTTCTGATCTCATTAACCTGAAAAGCAGCAAAAGTGCCTCTTTGAATCAAGGCAGTCTGATGTCTGTGGAAGTGTTCAGGTGTTCTGAAGACAGAAAACCGTTATGGAACTGTGAGCTCTGATGATGCGGCACTCAAATAGAGAGTTTTGGAGTCGATCGCTGAGTCGACTTTTTCCTTCTTATCTGTGAAGGACTTGCTCTGATCATCATTGACAATCTCAAACATATGAAAAAGTGAGAACGATGAGCTCCCATGTACCCATTGCCCAGACGCAACAAGAATCAATGCAAGAGCGCTCTCGTTTCATCTTTGTTCCTATGCGGTTCCCCCCGTCATGGCATTTGTGCAGACTTTAAAGGAGTATTTCTTAATAGCCGTTCACCTCGCACTGTCTTCTAATCAGAGATACAATAATTTTTCCTGGAGGTGTTTGCAAGCTTAGTGTGCATTGTATATTTTCCCAGAAAGGTTTATAGTAACCCACTTGAGACACACACATCTTAAGAAGGCCCCTAGCCAATGGTAGTTGCTAAAGGTGGGAAATGGAAATTTTGTTGGCTCCTATATATCTGAATGTCTTCCAGTTTAATTTATTTTTTTAAAAAAATTCTATTCATTTGAGAGAGAGAGAGAGAGCATGAGAGAGAGCACAAGCAGGGGGAGGAGCAGAGGGAGAGGGAGAAGCAGACTCTTCACTGAGCAGGGAGCCCGATGAGGGACTCAATCCCAGGACTCTGGGATCATGGCCTGAGCTGAAGACAGATGTTTAACCAGCTGAACCACCCAGGCACCCATATCTTCAGGTTTTAAAACCGGTCCTCCATGTAGTATACAAAATCAGAAACTGACTTGGGTAAATTTATGGGTTTGTTTGTTTTTTTTTTTTTTTTAAAGATTTTATTTATTTATTTCACAGCGGGAGAGAGATCACAAGGAGGCAGAGAGGCAGGCAGAGAGAGAGAGGGGGAAGCAGGCTCCCTGCGGAGCAGAGAGCCCGACGCGGGCCTCGATCCCAGGACCCTGAGATCATGACCTGGGCCGAAAGCAGAGGCTTTAACCCACTGAGCCACCCAGGCGCCCAGGGTTTGTTTGTTTTTTGATAGCTTGCTGATTTCTTTTTTGTTTTGTCTCCATGGGTTTAATCATCATATGCTATGGTTCCAACAATAGTGTGTTAGATCATTACAGACATTAGTATTTTTGGCAGATTTTTATTTTTTATTAAGGAGTTTTATTTATTTATTTGACAGAGAGAGAGAGAGATCACAAGTAGGCAGAGAGGCAGGCAGAGGGAGAGGGGGAAGCAGGCTCCCTGCTGAGCAGAGATCCCGATGCGGGGCTCAATCCCAGGACCCTGAGATCATGACCTGAGCCGAAGGCAGAGGTTTCAACCCACTGAGCCACCCAGGTGCCCCAGAATTTTAAATTCAGAGTGTACTTTCTCACCAGAATACACTACAAAATATAGTATATGGATATGAACCTGTGCCCATGAACTAAAAATGGAACTCTACGTATAATTTTCTAAAATAATTTTGTTACTCTGTATATATTACATTTTGCAACTGTGTTCAGGTGCAGTAGGGATGCTCTAAAAAAACCAGTTTTCTCTTTCTAAAAGATTTCAGCCTTCAGTGCTGTTGTAATGGCCAAACATGGCTATATATAAATATTTATGTAGATGTAGCTATAGTTCATCTCATTTACAGTAACAATCAGTTTCACATGGTGGTTTAACATGAATCAAGACGGTATAAGGAAGGACGCCTGGATGGCTCAGTCCATTAGGCATCTGCCTTTGGCTCAGGTCATGATCTTAGGGTCCTGGGATGGAGTCTCACATTGGGCTCCTTCTCGGCAGGGAGCCTGCTTCTCTCTCTGCCTGCCGCTCCCCCTGCTTGTGCTCTCTCTCTCTCTCTGATGAATAAATAAAATCTTTAAAAGAAAAAGATAGAATCAGGAGTTTGTGACTGTCTCAGAAAAAAATTAGATTTAAAAAAAGGGGTGGGGGGAAGGGTGAGCCCAGTGTTGGGTATTAAGGAGGGCAGGGATTTCATGGATGGGTGTTATACACAAACAAGGAATCATGGAACACTACATCAAAAACTAACGATGGACTGTATGGTGACCAAAATAACATAAAAAAACCAACAACACAACCCTATTAAAAAAAAAGGCGGTTAAGCAGGGATGACCTTAAAATCCTGGAAGTTAAAGGGCAGTTTCGTGGAGGAAAAGTTTGCGGCATGGGAGGGGTGAGTAGATTTCAGTCAATGCGCATGCATTTCAGAATTTGAAATGCTCTAAGCTGGCACTATGATTGTGTTGGGCAGGGGACATCTACCTCTGGCTGGGTTAGGCAGCGTTATAAACGTCGCTCCTTGGAGTTCTCCACTTGCTATTCTGAAACATATTTGAGTTTTGCACCCAAGACGTAAATGATCTCCAAAATCAGCCAGTCCTTTTTAGGTATCGAGACTGGAGATTCATTTGAATCCATGCCTTCAGAGATGTGGGACCCAATCAAGACCCTTCTTGCAGTGAAAAAAATGGATTCTTTTATTGAAATCCCAGCTTCCTCTACAAAATGCCAAGGAGCTCTGAATTACAGGACTGCCATACAGCCTTTCCTTTATTCTTTCCATCACCCCGGGCCACAGGGGGGAAAAAAATCTTTTGTCCTTATTTTCACAAGTTACCACATGGTTTGGAACCTTCAGGGCTATTTGTGAAACTCCATTGGTGTGTGCCAGAAAAATCCCTTTTAACACACATAGTTGAATGGAAGATAGTTTTGAGATGTTAATTCCCATTTATTGCATAAAAAAGATATTTAACGCACAATGGAAATGTCTAACTTAAAACAAGTTCCAATTTTTGAGACAAACATCAGGGGGCCTGAGACCACACTCTTTAAAACCAACCGTTAACAAATGTTTATTGAACACCTATTTTGCACAAGTTTCTGTTGAGGAGGTTTTTCAAAATCTGAGATAAAGTCCTGTCCTCAAATTGCCCACAGCCTAAGTTAGTTGGACAAACCCCAACTCAGGGAACAATGCAAGAGTGAAACAGTAAAACCAGACAAATACACAAGCAGTGAAAGAAGGCACTGTATGGTTTGGGCTTACAACGTGTTTCAGGCAATGCTGCTGGCTTTGAATACAGGGATCACAGTGCCCCGGAATCCCCTGAAAATCTTCACAGAGAAAACTACACACTGGGCTGGAATGGAAACACAGGTAAGAATCGAACAGCTTTAGGGGCACCTGGATGGCTCAGTGGGTTAAAGCCTCTGCCTTTGGCTCAGGTCGTGATCTCAGGGTCCTGGGATCAAGGCCTGCATCAGGCTCCTCGCTCAGCGGGGAGCCTGCTTCCTCCTCTCTCTCTGCCTGCCTCTCTGCCTACTTGTGATCTCTCTCTCTGTGTCAAAAATAAATAAAATCCTTAGTTAAAAAAAAAAGAATCGAACAGCTTTAATGGGATGGGACAGGCAAATAGTCTAAGAGAGAGTCAGGTGGTAGGGGTGCCCTAACAAAGGCAGCAAGGACCCCACTGGGACACGCCACACCGAAGAGGACTCCTGGCAGGTCCAAGGCCCGACAGCAGTGTTTAGAACTAGGGGATTCCCTTCCCTTTCCTTCCTCCCTCTTTCTGTCCTTTAAAAACAGAATTGATTCGACCGAGACCTTCCCCAGCTGCCAGGAGAGAAAGCAGCAACTGCGGCGCTCCCACGCATTCCTGGCCCCGAAGTCGTGTCTCCGGGGATGGGGTCTGGGGACGTCGAGGGAGACGGGGCAGGTACGACCAGACCATCGCGGCCCTACTCCGCCTTCTGCGGACGCGGCTCAGCGGGCTCTCCGACGAAGCCTTAGGGTTACAGGGGAAGCCGCCGCAGTGATGGGCTTTTTCCGGAGCGCGCGCTCCAGTCCCAGGTCCGGAGGTTGCCCACGGCGGCTGCGGAAAAAGTGCCTTCTCCCCGTGCGGTTAGTGCTTCCAGGTCTCGTCCAGCGCCTGCTCGCCAGAAATAGAAAATTAATCACGCTGATGAAAGACGGCGCGTCCCAGGGAGGGCTGAGACGGCAGAGTGCGGAGAAGGGTCCGGGACAGACCCGGCGTCCGCGCCGACCGGCCTGCGGGATCCGCCGGCATCTGCCGTCGCCCGGCCTCGCGCTCCGTCGACCGCGGGGAGGTGGGGACGCGGCCCCGGGAAGCCCGGGCGCACCCGGCTCGCCTGCGCCGCAGCCAGCAGATGGCTCCCGGGCTCGCGCTCCCGGGCTCCCGCGCCCCCCTCTCCAGGCGCAGGGCC
>LNAC01000176.1:1299051-1331621 GCA_002007465.1 Ailurus styani | reverse complement strand
GGGGGGAGTGCGCCGGCCGGGCCAGGGGGGGGGGGGCGAGCGCACAGCGGGTGGTCTCCGGCACCTGCCCGGCCCCGCCCCGCCCCCCGCGAGGTGCTCCGCCCACACGCAGACTCCGCGGAGGGGGCGCTGGTCGCGAGTGCGGACCGAGCCGGGCGAGGCGTGGCTTCGCCCAGCGCGCCGGGAGCGAAAGGGTTACGGGAGGGACGCACGCTCGCGCCGGGGAAACTGAGGGTTACTGGGTGCGAGCCGATTTTAATGAGAATTGACCTACCGGTTCTCCCCATCCCGAATCTCGGGGAGCCAGTGCGCAGTGCCCTGTGCAAGGGACCCGTTGTTTGAGTCCCTTGAGATTTTTTCGCTTTATTTATTTATTTATTTTTGGTGTGTGTGTGTGTGTGTGGGGGGGTGTTGGTTGTGCTGGATTTTCGGTCTTGGGGTTTAACTTAATTATGTGCAGGGTTAAAGCGGCAGAGTTAAAATGAGGTGGGGAGGAGTGTTGTGCAAACCCAGCGTCTAAGCGTGTGTGTATGTATAGCACGTTGCATTTTAACAAGGTGTGTGTGTCTGCGCGCGTGGTTTGAGCCCAGGGACGGGTATGCCTTACTCTGCCATCCTTGGCCATACGCAGAAAGATGCTGTTTCATCGGGGCTGACAGCAAGAGGGAGTTCTGCCTGCCCCTTCATTGCTCCTGAGAAATTCGTCCCTCGGTTTCTCGGCTTCTCCTCCTAGCCCTAATTCTCTGGGGCAATTTGTGCTCTTCATTGGTGACCTAACTCAGCAGGTGATCCTCCATGTGGAAAAGCTGTTGCCAGGTTTCTGTGAAAGCCTCAGCTTTCGTTACTTTAAAAACAAAACACCCCAAAGCCCAATCCTAACTTTTCACCCAAATTTAGGATGTGAAGTGACCACTCCCTTCCCCCATTCTGGCCTCTTCTCTTGCCCCAACCCTGTGGAGTCGGCTCCTGAGATAAAGCATCAGCTGCCTTTGCTGGAGTGAGTGGCCCATCCGGTTCTGGGAGGCTGAGATGGCAGCACCCTACCCGGAAGAGGAAGCCAAGGCCCAGAGTCTCTGCAGATCCCTCTGGGGGTCCTGAGAAAGTGTAGGCAGGGCTGGCTCCCTGGCCAGGGGATAAGGATAGCTAAAGAAGGGGGCAGGTTTTTAAGTTAGTTGACCTTGAGCCTGGTAAGGAAAAGTTTAGATAGTTACTCAGACTCAAGACGGACAGGGGGCTGGGAGTAAGATACCTGGTTTACGTGAATGGTTCTCAAAATAAATCCTTTGGTATGTTTGAGAATTTGATTTCATCCTTATCTAGACATGGAATTTGTGTGTTTATTGAGTCTTGTCCAGCTCACATATCCTTCAGCCAAGTGACACGTGCTTTTGTGACATGCCCGGTCTGATTTTTCTGGGTCTTTCAGTGGTCTAATTAGTCTGGGGCCAGGGACATTCCTGTACCTGCTTTTCTCCAATTTCAACTGTTCAGAGAGTTACACTTAGATCGATTCAAAATGGCAACCATGTGAAAACCTCAGTGTATTCCCTTAAACTAATCACCGAAGACAGTAAGAAAATGTATTGTGTATCTCTCTGATAATGAAACCGGTACAGGCTTTCTATAAAAAAGTTTAAACGCTAAGAAGAATGAGAAGATTGTCAGTTGTATTACCACTGTGAGATAGCTCCTTTTAACCTCTTGGTGTATAACTTTCCAGTCCTTTCCCATATGTCTATGATCTTTTTTTTTTCCAAAAATTTATTTATTCTAGAGAGAGAGAGCACAAGGGGAGAGGCAGAGGGAGAGGGAGAGAGAATCCCAAGCAGACTGCACACCCAGCGTGGAGCCTGACATGGGGCTGGCCCCCCACCTGAGATTACCACCCCACCGGAGCCAACACCAAGAGTAGGGGGGGTTCAGCTGACAGCGCCATCCAGGCGGCCCTCCGCGGTCTGTTCTCATGTTCCTTCCCCACATGTCTTTTCTAGGGGAGGAGTAGCCTTTATCTGTTTGGAGCTCTCCTAAGATAGGAGCTGCATAGAGATCTCCTATGGGAGAAAGGGCAGTGAGGTCTCCCCCTCGTCCCCTTTCCTCCCCAAATGTCCCACGTGGTTGCTGCCACCCCCCACCAAGCTGCACTTTCTCTTGTTTCTATCCTCTTCTTCACGTGGGCCACGCTCTTCCTTCTTCTCTAACTCGGCAGCTCGAAACTTTTGTGGTGGGTGTGATTGCTCCTTCATAAACATTTATTTACTTAACTACATACACTCTTCATTTAGCACGTGTCATTTAAAACATAAACTGGAATACATAGCAAATAGAAGTAAAAATTCTATTTTCTTCCTGCAGCTCCGTGGATTGTATTGTACACTGTACTTGGGACTAGTGGTCTGTGTCCTACACCTTTAAGATTCTGCTCTGGGGTCCCCTCCTCCCTGAAACTTTCGGGAATCTCCTTGTCCACGATCTCAGGGTAGTGAGTGTGGATTTGCCTAGAGTGTTTATCTCTAGATTGTAAGCACCTGTGAAAGGCGGTGGGGGGGGTGGTGTCCGTGTCCCAGCACCTAGTTGAACCCTTGGCAAATAGGAGCGCCTCCTGTGTCCATGTATTTGTTGAATATATGAATAAGCCAAGATGATTATAATATAGAATACAGAGCTTTGGAGTACAGAGGAGGTTGGCATATATATATATATATATATATATATATATATATATATACACATATATATATACACATATATATGTATATATATATATACACACACACATATATATTTAAAGATTTTATTTATGTACTTGACAGGGCAAGACAAGAGTGGGAGAGAGAGGGAGAAGGAGAAGCATCGAAGCATCCCAGGGCCCTGGGGTTACAACCTGAACCAAAGGCAGACACTTAACCGAACCAGCCCCCCAGGCACCCAAGGTTGCTGTATTTTGTAGCAGAACGTAACCAGGAGACCAGGGAAAGGGCATTCCGGGAAAGAGAAGAGTACATACCGAGTCCTGGGGGTGTGCAAGCTGGAGTTGATAGGGACAATTGGATTGTTAAGTGTGTGTGCTGAGAAGTTAAACTGGAAAAAATGTGGAAGACCTTGAGTGACCTGCTACAGAGCTGGGCTTTATCCAGAAATGACAGCAGCTTGAAGAGCAAGAGTGATGTGATCAGACCTGTGGTTTTTGGAGGGTCCCTTTGGCGAGGGAGGGGACAGAGAGCTGACAGGTGGGACGTCAGGGACTTGTCTTCGGGAGGGATTCTGAGCCCTTGAATGTGGGTCAAGTCCAGAGCTCAGGAGGTGGTTCTAGGAGAGGGTGACTAGCTTCCTATCTACCAGAAAACAAAATTTCTAACTTATCAGTGGCCAGAGGGGTGGGGAGGAGAATGAGTTTGATTCGAGACCTGTTGCATTTGGAGCACTCACTGGAGTCGTTCCTGCCGCCATCCAGATTCTGAAGTTTCCCCTGCTTCTCTCTTGATTCCTCCTTTCTCGTCGCCTTTGGCCACTCTTTGGGGGGGCGGGGTGTTGCACCGTGATGCCTCCAGAAGGACAGGTGGACAGGATCACCCTTCCCTGGCTAAAATGTCCAGTCTGCTTCTGGTTCTTTGCCATATTTCGCAACTGCGATGTCAGGCACTGCTAGAAAACGGTAGTCTTTCTGTGCCACTGTGATGGACACAGAGGCTGCTGGGGGCCAGAGGTAAGCAGCCGAGGGAGCCCGTGAATTCCTGTTGTGCTTGCTGTCTCCTTGCAGCACGAGACTCCACGGTGCTATCTGACATTGCTCATATTTTTTCTTGTGTGTGTGTCCATTTGCCCAGCGAGTTTATGTCCCTTGTGTGAACTGGTATCATGTCACAGGCTTTTATGTTTGCCTCTGCATCTGAGAGCACAGTACAACACACAGTAGGTGCTCATTGACTATGTGACTGATAACTGTCAGGCTTGTTGAGAGAAGCTAAAAAAAAAAACAACACAAAGAAACCCACAAGAATAAAAAACAACTCAAAATACTCCTTCAAATGTTCTCCCCTCTCCAGTGCTTTTTTTCTTATTAATAAAAGAATAAAATGAAACTCTTCCCTTCTTTCAGAAAGCATAAAGGATGTTATTGGCAGAAAGATAAAAATTGCCGTGACGAAGAAAGTGAAGTTGGAGGTCAAGGGGGACAAAGTTGAAAACAAAGTGCTGGTAAGTATTCTCGCTTCTTAAAACGTTTGGAAGTGAAAGTGTTTTTCCTCTTCATTGTTTTGATTGCTTCATTTCCATGCAACTCAAGTGCCGGGTTTCGTGTTTTGCTGGAAAGTTCCGAGGGCCGTTTTGTCCTGGATTAATTGGAATGTCTGCCCGTTGAAAGGTAATGGTAGGATATTTACATTTTTGAGATTGAAGTTATTTCTTAAAATTGTCCCAGTCACCCACACTGAGGTCATCTCCTGTAGCCTGTTTCCAGATTATTCAGTTTTGATGTGAAATGCAGTGACCGGACTATAGCTTTAGAGAGGCGAAGAGCCCTTTGTGGTGTTTTATTGGCTTCTCTGTTAAGATTGTGGCAAACCTAGATTTAGTCTTTGGGGAATGCCTGTTGTTTGTGTTTTCAAGTTGGAGAGAATATTCTGTTTATCTTTTTTATCAGTGGAAATTTTCAAACATATGCAAAAGTAGAGAGATTAGCCTATTGAACTCTGTGTATGTTCATCCTGCTTCCACAGTTTTTCGTGTTTCACCAATATTGTTGGTCTCCCCACAGCCCCCCTTTCCCGCCCCCCCCCGGAGTATTTTAAAACAAATTCCAAGCACCTGTCGTTGAAAGAGAATCTTTTGAATATTCTGTTTCTTCACTTGAATTTGGTACAGAATCACAAGTGTCTTTCTGATAACATCTGTGTTGAGAATCTTTTAGACTATCTGGCTGCCTTCCCGCGTAGATGGAAGGATTCTGCCGTTGATGGCCGGCTTCTCTTCCTCTGTGGTCTGTGTGGACAAGTCAGGTTGGCAGAGGAATCGAAGTGGGAAAACTTGCCAGAGGGGCTTTGACCCGGCGACAGAGTGTGTTCGAGTAGCCTGCATTGTTAGGGTGACCGAGGCAGACACGATGGGTGTCATCCTTCTGATTCACTTCGCTTTACTAAAGAGTAAATTTCCTTCGAGTATATGTTACTTAATGTTACAGGGTAGTGGCATCTTGGGGAGGTGGTAGTAGAGCGAGGAGACATTTTGTTTCTGCTATTTAAAGCCAATCTTTATGTGGATGGATCCACTTTTATCTAACTCAGCTGTCATTGTCAAGCAGCGTTTGCTCCAACAGTCTGACTCGGTGCGTGGGAGTTTTTGGTATGGATACTCTTCATTGTGCCAGGAGGGAGCCCATGTCGTGAGTGAAATCTACAGTGTGAAAGTAACAAAGACAAATATAAGTGTCCATTATGACAAAATTAGCACCATTTACAAATAGTTATGATTGGTACTTCGTGTTAAGGATCCCTCCTTACGCTGCCACCCCACACCTTCCCCCACTCATCTCAACATAAGCTGGAGTTAAGGTTTTCCCCAAATTACCCACATCTTTGGCATTTATTTCTCCAAATCTGGAACCTAAGTAGTTTCTGATAGTTTGGCATAAACTTGTTTTTGGCTGTTCCTTACATGCTTGGACAGGAATTATTAATCAAAATTCTCAGAGTCTGACAATCTTAATAGAAATATTCAGGTCGGAGCAAGATGGTCAATGACAAACTGACCATGTTGTGATTTTGGAGTTTCTGGATCGAGAGAAATTTAATTGCTTAAGTGAAAACACTGGGGGAATCTCTTTATAACGTTCATTTCTGACTTTCTTTGGCTGTTAGTCCACTAACATCGGTAGTAAATGAGTTGGGTGAATACCTTCAGTCTATCTTGTTGGAGTTTTATTTCCTTTCCCACAGTGCCTGCTCTCAGCACCCTCCCTTCTTATAAGGCCGGGGTGTGTGTTTTGTGTCACGTAGTTCCCTCTCTTTACAGTTGGAGACTTTTTACGATTTGTAGCTTATCTTTTGTAGAGGGTTTATCTTCATCTTCCTCTTTCTCATGGTCGTAATAGCTAATATTTACTGAACGTTGACCGGGTGCTAGGCTCTCTGCTCAACAATTATGCGTTACCTTATTCAATCCCACAGCACCTCCCAGGAGGCCCTATTTACATCTCCGTTCAGATCTGGACAGGCGAAATAAGCTGCTTCAGGTCATTTAGTTAGTTAATGACAGAGCTAGAATTTGAACCCAGATCTGCCTCACTCAGAGCCTGTCTGTCAGAGCCTACCCTTTTTTTTTTTTAAGATTTTATTCACTTATTTGAGAGGGTGAGAGAGAGAGAGAGAGAGAGAGAGCGAGAGCACGCTCAAGAGTAGGGGCAGGGGCTGAGGGAGAGGGAGAAGCAGGCTCCCCACTGAGCAGAGAGCCAGACCCTGGGCTCGATCCCAGGACCCCAGGATCATGACCTGAGCCGAAGGAAGACGCTTAACTGACTGAGCCACCCAGGCACCCCTGCTTTACCATTATTCTCAAAATAAAATATCCTTTGTCTTGTTGTTCAGTCTTTCACCCAATGATCAGGAAGATTTGGACCTTAGGAGGATCAGGAATCCTCACGTCTATTTGGGAGATCGGTGGATTTATACACAATTTCCAGCCTGACTGAGTGCGTCCTGTGCGCCATGCTGAGTGCAGGTGCCAGACTTCGTGTATCTGGAGCTCACGGTCTCGCTGGGGTGGCAAACACGTCAGGGGGCCGTGCTCTGAGCTGGGCTATGAGCAGGACGACTGGGGGGCTGTCATCACAGCACATCGGAGAGACGCTAGACTCAGGCTGCTGCATCAGGGAAGAGTTCTAGAAGGAAGGGAACCCTAAGCTGACACTCCGAGGCTGAGTACAAGTTGCCAAGGGGAGGGAGAAGAGATGCGTTGTGGACCAAGGGAACAGAATAAACCTGGAAGCTGGGGGTGGGTGGTGGGTGGGGAGGAGCCTAGGGAGGTGTTTCTGTGTTAGAGAAGCAGGGCTGGAGCAGGTGCAGAGTGGAGAGTGGCCAGACACAGAGGAGATGCCTTTCCTTGCCGTCGGGATATCAGGTGCAACCGCGACTGGTTCAAGAGGTCTCTTCTCCACCTGTTTCTAATAACCTGTACGTGAACTTTGTCCTCTGGTCTCCAGGGAGGCAGTAGGGCTCAGTGGTTACAGAGCTGGGCCCTGGAGTCACACCCGAGTCACACAGCAGCCCAGCCGCTTTATCACACTGTGAAGCCTCCGTTCCTTTCTCTGAGGAGACAGGTGTGCAACAGTAGCTGTTTGTTCCTGGCTGCTTTGAAGATTAACTAGGCTACGTTTTAATACGGCTTGGTGCAGGGCCCAGCACCTGATAAGCAGCCAACAAATGATAAAGCAAGAGGAACCGAGAGGTCCTGCCTTGTGTCCTCAGTGGCACCGAAAATGCCCCTCCTGATGCCCGAGCATCTCCTACCTTTATTGAGGAGATGGGTTCAGTTCACCGTCAGGCGAAGGGGAATATTTATAACTGTGTCTCCTTTTCAGTAGGATGGAGGGCCACTGACCAGATCTGGAATTCCGCAGGTAGGGCCCTGGTCACGTGGAATCAGGAATGCTAGGATGTGCAGGGGCGGATAGATCTGTGGTCACATATGTTTGGCAGTCAGGGTGTTAGAGATAAATGAGTGTCTTTACTGCATGGCTCTGCATCGATGGGCATGGGTGATTCCTAGGAATGAGCTGGAATGTGCTGTCTTTCTCGATCTTATTTGGCCAGAGACCCTAATGACTATAGGTTTAGGAAGCCAGGGGGAACAGACCTGAGCTGGGGCCTCTGGAGACAGTTAAAGGGAAGATAGAAGAGGCTGGAACAGACTGTCCATCCTTAGGACAGCTCTCTTAGGGTCCGGTTCCTGGGCCCCGTACTTTTTATCTAAGTGGCGGGCAGGTCCACTGGTACGAGTCATCTGGGTCTGTAATACCGTCTCACTTGTGCGTCGGGCATGTCATCAGGAAGTGATTCTGTCTGTCTTCGGCTCTTACTCCACTTTCTCATTTGCTAGTTGAATCTTTACCCAATTTTTGCAGTTCCTGGACTTTTATTTATTTTTATTTATTTATGGAAAGATTTTGTTTATTTGAGAATGAGAGTGAGTGAGCGCGAGCACGAGCTGGGGGAGCGGCAGAGAGAGTGGGGAGAAGCAGACTCCCTGCCGAGCAGGGATGTGGGACTGGATCCTGGGACCCCGGGATCATGACCCAAGCCGAAGGCAGATGCTTAACCGACTGAGCCACCCAGGTGCCCTGGTGTTTTAACAGTTTTAAACTGTTTTAAAACTGTTTTAATTTGTGCATTTTTAAAATTAAACTTTTCATTTTGGGGTCACTGTAGATTGATTTACATGCAGTTGTAAAAAGTCATACAGAGAGATCCTTGGTACCTTTTACCCAGTTTCTCCTGTCTTGCAAACTCAGTATGTGATATCACATTCGGGATTTTGCCGTTGATGCTGTACGATGCTGAACATTCCCACCACCGCAAGGATTCCTTCTCCAGCCTCTCTGGGCCACACCCACGTACCCACTTCTCTGCCCCCAGGAGCTGCTAATGTGTTCTTCGTTTTTAAAAATTTATTCCTTCAAAAATGTTATGTAAATGTAATCTCACTGTGTGTGTGTGTGTGTGTGTATACACACACACACACACACACACACATATATGTATATACATATGCCTTTTGGGGATTTTTCTTTTTTTTCCACCTGAGATAATTCCCTAGACTTTCCTCCAGGTCGTTGCGTGTAGCCATTGTGTCCCTCTGACCCTGCTGGGACGATTCCATGGTCTGGATGTCCACTCACCTGTTGATGGACCTGTGGGTGGTTTTCTGTTTTGGGGTTATTAGGGGTTATTAGGAATAGAACTGAGATCGATACAAAGTTACAGGCTTGTGTGTGAACATGCATCTTCATTTTCCCCTGATGAATGGTCAGGAGAGCAATTGCAGGTTTGTATTGGAATTGCCTGTTTAATTTTAGAAGAAGCTGTCAACTCAAGAAAAATACTGTCTGGAAGAAACAGGGTCCTTGGTGACCTGCTCCCCGCTCCCCCCAGGGCTTCTGGTGTTGCTGGCCTGGTCGGGGGGAAGGAATGTGGTCCTCTCTCTCCTGGGTGGTGGCTCTGAAGCACGTGGAAGGTTCATCCCTGGTCTCAGCTTCATTTTTTTTTTTTCTGTTCCGTTTTGGAATCCGGGTTATATCACCTTTGTCAGCCCCTGGTTCTTCCACAGCCTTTGTCAAATGGGCCAACAGCAGGAAAGCAGCAGTGCCTCTCTTCCTAGTCTGAGGAGGCGGGAGAAATGGCATTACCTAGTCTCTTGGAAACAGTTCATCCATTGTTCATTTATTTCCTTTTTGCAAAGTTATCCCAGAATCTCTTTAATGCAGTTTTTTTGGACTATGGATTTGTAACTTTGAGCATCTTAATTAGTTTTGGTTGGAATAACTGTCAGTTAATATTAAAAATGTTAAAAGGTGTAAGAATGTTATTTCGGGGGATGTGTATCCCTACAATATTTTGTTGGTGGTGCTGTCTTCCATTAGCTTAAAATAAAAACCCGATGACCACCTGTTTATTTTAAAAATACATTCAAAGGGGGACTATCTCTCACCTAAAAGTCTTGCAGGTGTCTGGCCCACTTAATTGTGAGTGAGTTTAAATCCCAGATAGTCTCAGATCTGGAAAGCACGGTGCTTTGAGACGAGGCCGCATTTATGTCTTGTGGCCAGTCTGTTTAACATTTTCCTGGTTTCCCGGCCCCTTGTGCCTTCCTTGGTCCAGTGGCGTGGCCCGTGGCACAGTCACTTCTCAGACAAATAGCCACCCTGGAATTGGTGTTTTGCAGCTACTTTCAGGCAACATCTGCCTTGGCCAATGGTGTCCAGACTATTTTTTGTTTTTAAACCAGTATTACCGTTATAAAGCACATTAATTTTCCAGGGAGCCTGTAAAGTAGACCTATGTTAGGACCCTGTTTTGCACATTATAGTTGAATCTGAAATAGTATAAACCCAATCAGCGATCACAGTGAGGCTGTTTTGATGACATAAATTAGAACTAGAAGGGGGAGATTGGATTTTGTTTTGGCTGTGCAGTATAGAGAGACTCCCTATTCACCAGTGAAGTGGTACAAATATCACAGCTTTTAAAACAGCTGGTTCCGCAGTCTCGGGATGCTCTCCAAGTCGAGTCGGCAGGAACGGCTTTCTTCTGAGTCCTGTATGGACGTGCTTTATGCTGACAGCACAGCTTACCTCTAATACATTAAACGGTGCAACACGTTGGATCACGGGTGTCTGTTTCCAGTAATTACGGTAGACGAGGGGATGAAGTTCAGGTCTGATGTCTGGAGACCACAGGAGGCCTCTGCAAAACATTGGGAAGATCATTGTCCCAGGCCTTCGGGCTCACTTGCCTTTGTGGGAGGCTCTTGTGTGCCAGTCGTTGGGTAATTCGAACAGTTCTCTTTGTGGTACCATTAGGAGTTTCAACTTTTAAGGATCACTTACAATTCGGTGCTTAGGTAATTTTGAGAGCACCTGGGTGAAGTTACCCGACTCGAGAAAAGTGAGCTTCAGAAAACAGCAACAACATTGACACGATCTTCAGGAGGGGGGTATCAGAGAGCACCCGTTGTTGCCAAGGGACCTGGCAAAAGTCCTGGGAAATTCAAAATAAATCCATATTGAAGCGCTTCAGACTTCACTCCGACCCAAGGCTGGAGCCGGCTCTCACTGGTCTCTGGGTCAGGTGCTGGAGGCGGGCTCTGGCTCCGGGCGTCTGTTTCCAGAAGGCAGCTCTGGCCATCATGCACCTGTTACCCGAGCTGCGTTTACATTCTACTCCGTCCTCTGCAGCTGCCCCCGTTTCTGCTGTAGCTGGAGAGTCCGATGACCTTGGGCGCAGGCACTCCGACATGTATCAGGCCTGGTGTAACTTTTCATTGTTCTTAAAAAGATACTGTTTTCCAGCCTCTGGGATTTAGCCAACGCGGGGAGCAGGGCATTTAGGCCCATCCTGGGGAGGCGGCGGGCGGGGGTGGCGGGGAGGCAGGGGTGTATGTGAGCGCTGTGAGAGGGGAATGGTGGAAACGGACGAGCCAGGAGATCTACAGAAGATAAGGAATGAATAGGGAGAACTCTTTTTTCAGAGTTACGGAGAAAACAAAGACTTCAGTGAAGCGTTGCTGTAACACTGTTTCATTTCATTGGAAACACTGTTAATATCTATTGTTAAAGTAGATTGAAAAGTGCAACACTATCAAGTTGGATGAAGGTTAGAAGATTCTGCCTCCCGACCTCCATCACCCTCCCCTTTCTAAAATGTGTGTTCCCTTTTAAAAGAATTTGGTTTGGTGTATATCGGGTGTATTGTCTAAATCTTTGTAACTGTGCCCTATTTCTCTCTCTCTCTAAATAAATCACTTCCCCCAACTCTTTGAGAAGAGAGAGTTAGAGGTGGGAAATGAAGGATGCTTGGGGTGAGGGGTGTCTGTGTGTGTGTGTGTGTGTGTGTGTGTGTGTGTGTGTGTGTGTGTGTAAATAAAAGTCTGTTCACTTTCACCCACTGGGTCCTTGTCCTTCTATTTGTGTTTTGAGAGAGAGTTTTTCTGTTTTGAAGACAGTGTGCCTTGGTGAACCCCGGCCTGCAGTGTCTTGGTCTGTTTGGCTGTGGTGGGCGCTCTGTGGGTCCTCTTAGAGGTTAGAAGCAGGGGCGCACACATGTCCTGAACTGTGCCTAGAGCATTTCCAGCCTGTGGCAAGAAGTGGAGATGAGTGTGCTTAGTCCCTGCTCAGGAGGCAAATGCATGTATTTCTGCTGACTCCTGGGCCTTGGAGGTCTCAGGAGACATTTATGGGTGTCATCGGGGGTCAGTGCCCGTGTCCTCCATGTACCCTCCGGTGTGGAGGGGCTTGACTTCAGCTGACTCCGGGGAAGTTTGTTCAGATCCCGCATCCCCCTCGATTGTCGCCCAGATAGTCTTGGGACTGGAGGGCTCTCAGTGGTCGTCTAACCACGCACCCCAGCCTACAAGAAGTTTCTTCAGTGGGTTCCCGCTTTTCGCTTAACTATGTCCGGGGTGGGAAAAACAAGAGTCTCAGAAAGCCCTCTGTCAGTCTGGGCTGGCATCTGCTTCTTGGGGACTTGTCCACGTTCATTCTAGCTTAGTCTTCTGGAGGATCACAGAACTCACACCTTCCCATCAGTGCAGGTCAGACATTTGGAGACAGTTGTCTTGTTTTCCCTTGGTCTCTGGGTCCTGAGGCTGAATACACTCCTTTCCTGCAGTCTTACTGGATGTTGCTTTCAGAGTTTTCACCGTTCTCCTTACCTTGCTTTTGAATCATCCTACTTTGTCAATGAACTTTTTATGGTGTAGATGTTTGGGGATCACAAGTATTTGGTAAACACAGTGAAACTGAGTTAAACAGAATTTCTTTTTTTTTTAAAGATTTTATTTATTTATTTGACAGAGAAAGAGAGATTACAAGTAGGCAGAGAGGCAGGCAGAGAGAGTGGAGGAAGCAGGCTCCCCGCTGAGCAGGGAGCCCCATGCGGGGCTCGATCCCAGGACCCTGAGATCATGACCTGAGCTGAAGGCAGAGGCTTTAACCACTGAGCCACCCAGGTGCCCTAAACAGGATTTCTCAGAGCTTTCAATGGGCTCCTGTGGATTGTGTCTCTTGAAGGATAGGATGATCCGTGTCATTGCAGAATTGTCCCTCTAGACCCTATAGGAAACACCCATGTATTGAGGTCTGCCAAGTGGAGAATATCAGCTACACATTGCTTGGGCACTGAAAATATTTCCTTCTCATTGTTTTTTGTTTTTTTAATTTTGGAAGTATCTGTGCTATTTGCATTACTAAAAACTTATATAGGGAAGCAAAACTGAAATATCACCTAGGGATCAATTCAGAAGTGACCACTGGAAAAAATATCGATAAATATTTTTGTATTTTTCTACACACATGTATGTATAAATGTATAACATTTTTAAGATGGAATTATGAATACTATTTGGTACTCTACTTTAAAAATGTAGGGTTTAAGGTCAAAGCTTTCCATGACAATAATGTGTATATATTGTATATGTGTTAATATTGTATATTATGTATATATTGAATAATATGTATCTATGTTTTGGTCTCCCTCATGGCACTTCATTAATCGCTATAATTTAACACTTATTGTGAGATATTTAGGTTGCTTCCAGTATTTTGCCCTATAAATGAGTATCTCTGCCTATTTATTTCTCTTGGATGAATTCCTAGAAGTGGAATTGCCGCCTGACGGGCTTTCTAAAGGATACATTTTTCACCTGATTGTTATTCAGGAAGTCTCAATGGAGAATAATTCCCCAACTGCATCAATTTTATTGTCTTAAAAAAAATTCTCTTTCGTGGAATGGCTCATTCTCTTTGTTCAAGTTCTTGTATGTCTTTGGCCGGCACTCTCGGACTGTTGCTCCCGAGGCACACTTTTTCTTTGGGGGGCAACCTGAGGCCCTTTCCGGTGTGCCTGTGGGACGTGTGGTCTTTCCTCCTGCGGCGGATCTGCAGGCTTAGAGTCCTGTGGTTCTTGTGTCTTCTGGTCTTCAAGTGGACTGCCAGAGTCTCAGCCTTTTCTTCTTTTTAGCTTTTAAAACCATTTTTATTGCAGCGCAGATGACCTAGACCGCCCCGTTGGCTTCGGGTGTACGGCAGAGCGTGCTGCGACAATTCCGAGTGCGCCGCTCTGCTCACTGCGCCAGGCGCGCTTGTCAGCACGCGTCCCAGCTGCGCACGGTCGCTGTCCCGGAGTCGGCATCGTCTTGCCCTGAGCGTGAGACCATACCGTAGGCTTTCGATCTCTGGTCTTTGCCCCTATTGTGGGGCTTTCTTCCCTTGGTTCCTTGACTGCTTTCTATAAACGGTCGCCGAGCAGATTTGCAGGTGACAAGGCCCCGGCCCCTCTCTGGAGACCAGACACCCTGGAGGAGACGCCCACAGCTGGTCCCGCGTCTTCGAGCAGAGGGTCGTGCCCTCGTGGAAGGAGCCCTGGCTTTGCCTCCCGGACCGTTGTGAAGGCAGCTTGCTGCCCCTGCGTGGAGCGGGCGCGCCATCCCTTCAGCTGCGTGGCCCGTCCCGGTCCCTCCGTTCCCACGTACTGTCCCCACTTCTTCGCCCTGTCCCTCCCCTCCCGCCCGGGGGACACGTCCAGGCGAGGACCCGAGCAGCTTCTCGGAGCGCCCCTTCTTCCTGGCCGAGCCCTGCCGGGGCAGCCTGCGTCTCCCTCCTTCCAGAACCGTCGCGCGGCCCACTTCGCGGGCGGTGCCGCGCGGTCCCGGCAGAGCAAGTCCTTCAGGGCTGCGTGCTTGGCCCCTGTGTGGAACAGACCGCGGAGGACGAGCCCCAGGCGGGGGGCAGCGACCGCGGGGTCCAGGCTCCGAAGGCCGTCTCGGGGCCGAGAGACGCCTGGCCTCCCGCCCCACGACCGCCTAGCGGGAGCCCCGCGAAACAGGGGCCGCGTGGGCCCGGTGCGAGTCCGGGCCGGTTGGTGAGTTCCCGGCGGGCATCTCTGGTTTCCTGACCCCATCTGCCCTGCGTCGTGCCCTACGTTGTCACTAGCAACCCAAGAAAGATGTCCTCTTCCTTCCTAGGAAGAGGACGGAACCCCAAACCGGAGAGGAACCCCCTCACTGTGCTGTGTTGCCCGCTCCTCCGGGACAGTTCAGTTCAGCCTCTGGGGCTGCCAGCAAGTGTGTGTGTGGGGGCTTCTGTTCTTTGCCCGCATCCTCAGGGCAGCGAAAGGGTTGCAGCTGGGTAGACTTTCTGTGCAGCTATGCTCACCGCCTCCCCGGCTGATGCCCACTGAAACTCACCCGCACCGGAGGACTGCAAGCCTGGCAGCCGGTGTAGACCTGTCTGCTGCGGTCCGCTGGACATCCTGCTGCTTCTCAGGGCTGCTCTCCCCCACATTCATCATCGGAATGAACTGTGAGCTTCTGAGACCTGTTTCCTTGTCAGCGGTTGGCCTCTCTAGAAGGCACTTCCCCAGTCTGCGTGGCCCCCGGCCGTCTCTCCGGGTACGCCCCTCCGATGGGCGGTCTTCAGTCCCCCTCGTCTTTCCGACGGGGCCTGGACCCCAGAGGCGCGGCCAGCCTTTCCTCTGTCTGGCTCTGTGTTCCCTGGGAAGAGCCAGTTTCTCTCCATCAGGGTAGGGCTCCACTTTCAGTGTTCTGGAGAGCGGACGCCTGGGGGGCTCAGTCATTGAAGCTTCGGCCTTCGGCTCGGATCATGATGACGAGCCCTGGTTCGGGCTCCCTGCTCACCCTCCTCCGCTCCCTCTGCTTGTGTTCTCTCTCTCTCTCTCTCAAATAAATAAATAAATGAACAAAATCTTAAAAAAAAATTAAAATAATGTTCTGGAGAGCGTTGCTTGTGGTGTAGTTAGCCTTAAATCCAGGGATGGCCTTTTTTTTTTTTTTTTAAATGTCTTCATGGACTTTTTATGCTTTCCATTCTTGTAGCAGCTTTCTGTGTGTTACTGAATTAGTCTGCCTAGGTTTGAGTCCTGAAATGGCTTTGTGTTATGCTCTAACCTTAGCCCAGTGATTTACTTCTCCTTACCTGTTTTCTCATCTATAAAATGGGTGTAATGATAGAACCTACTTCATAAATTTGATTTGAAGCTTATTGAGGGGTTACATATAAAATATGTAATGCCTGGGTGGCTCAATCGTTAAACGTCTGCCTTCGGCTCAGGTCATGATCCCAGGGTGCTGGGATCAAGCCCCACATTGGGCTCCCTGCTCTACAGGAAGCCTGTTTCTCCCTCTCCTGCTTGCCTTGCTTGTGTTCCCTGTCTCACTGTGTCTCTCTCTGTCAAATAAATAAATAAAACCTTAAAAAAATATGTTAAACAGTGTCTGTAGGAAGTCATCGGTGAATCTTGGGGCTCGTTGCTGGGGGGAGGGGGCGTGCAGTGATGGTGCTTAGTGCTCTGATTGCAAGAATCTGATTTTATTTCCATAGTCAGAGATGGCTTTGGTATATTTCATATAAATATTCTAAGAGAAGTGTGTCTGCTTTACATCTTCTCTTGGTCCTAGGCGAGATACTTGTATTGATGTTTTCTCTGCTCAGAGCTTTTTAAAGCTGGTATCGGTTTGTTGAGAGAAATGGGTTTAGGGGGCACCTGGGTGGCTCAGTCATTTAAGCATCTGCCTTTGGGTCAGGTCATGATCTCGGGGTCCTGGGATTGGGCCCCGCATTGGACTCCCTGCTCAGAAGGGAGCCTGCTTCTCCCTCTTCCTCTGCCCCTCCCTACCACTTGTGTGCTTTCTCTCTACTCTCTCTCAAATAACTAAAACCTTTAAAAAATGGATTTAAGATTTTTTCACTCTGTTGGTCTTGAGGAAGGCGCATTGTTTTTGAGGAAGCTTTCTTTAAGAAACGGTTTAATAAGTACCTTGTTGAGCCCTGTGTCTCTGCAGGTAGTATTGTGCATTTTCAGTGGACATCTTTTCCCACCTCCTTTTTACTGCAAATTCAGGTGTGTTCAGAAATATGCTCAAGCCCCTCTTTCACTTCTGAGTTAGTCAGATTTCAAAAAAACCCAAAAAACAAAAAAACCCCTAAAAACCCAAACTCTAAGAAAATCAGCAGTTAGCTCTTGTTCATCCCCGTAAGGGCTCTGCTGGCCCCCTTGGGTCCCTGCTGTCTGTTCTTGGTTCTTGACTCGTGTTGCTTCTTCCTGCATTCCAGTCATGATTGCTCTTTGTTCTGGGGCATCATTTGGGTTTGCTGGCTTGTGTGGCTCTGCTTTCCCACATTAGAGCGCCCCCGGGTGTGCAGGATTCTTGATCTCCAGGCCATGCGGGATTCCTGCCTTCTCAACATGTTTAGGTCAGGGTTAATCAGCCTATTGACATTTTAGACCAAAGAGTTCTTTGCTGTAGGGGCTTCCTGTGCGTAATGGGACATTCAGGAACATCCCTGGCCTCTACCCACTGGATGCTGGCAGCGTCACCTCTTCTTTCCGGTTATGACAATTAGAAATCTCTTCCGACACCGCCAGATGTGCTCTGGGTGACAGAATTGCCCCCGAGTTGAGAACCACTGGTTTAGATCAGTGGGTCCCAAAATGTCAGAGAGCAGTACCTTAGTCATATTTGTGTATAGAATTCTATCTAAGCCTGGAAATGTACCGTTCTGTAATACAATTATGGTTAATTGACCTAAAAATCCCTATGCATTTTAAAATACTTATTTTTGAAGTATTTAGGTAGTTCAATCAATATAAAACGAAAGAACAGATTGTGCCAAATGGAAGTTTGTTTTAAGATGCCTAACAGGTTCCCCTGGTGGTTTTCAATGTGCAGTTCTGAGACCTGCACGTGAGCTTGGCCTGGGAACTCCTTAGAAATGCAGACTCCTTCGGGTCCCTCCAGAACGGCCAAACCCCAGACTCAGGGAGTGGGGCCCAGCTGTCTGTTTTCACAAGCCCTTTTCCAACGATGAGTATCCACACGAAACTCGAGAAACTCAGGATTAGATTTTTAAGCCCCCATTAGAGACCTGTGGAGTAAGTCTTCCTGAGAAATCATCGGAAGCTATCATCTGCGGACTTCAGAATCTGTTAGGTGTCAGCTGCCTCCGAGAGCCTGGCCTAGCCGCAGCTTCCTTGTGGGGTTCTCCTTCAGTCAGCATCCCTGCGTGGGGAACAGGAAGCCCCAGCCCCGACTGACCCCTAAGGCAGGCGTCTGTAAGTCATCCGACAGCCCGACAGGGCTGATCCGTGCTGGACAGAGATTCTTCTCGGAGGGGCAGAGAGGAGGGGCGGGAGGGGGAGAGGCAGACAGACAGACAGACAGAGAAGGGAGACGAAAGCCGAAGGCACAGGGCAGAAGCTTTCCATGAGCCAGCTGTGCGGCAGGAAGAGCAGAGCAGGACGGGGGTGACAGAGCCCGGCCTGGATGGCTGCTCGGGACAGCGTGAGCCTGAAGTCGAGTGGACGCCTGAAACGGGCATATCCAGGAACCGTGGTTTTCAGTTTTCTCTGAGGCCCAGCTGGGCAGCTGCTGATGGGATTCCTGGCTGCTTCTCCACATAGCCCCATCTGAGCCCATCAGGAACCGAAGCAGCCTCCCTCTGGGTCTGTTCTCTGTCACCTGGAAGAACCCGATGCATAGATGACGTGTGTTGGGAGACCAGGTGGGCTCCACGGGCAGGTTCACGGATTCTCTGCCTGCCTTGTACCTTCTTCTTTCATTTCCCTTCTTTGTCTTTGTCTGTCCGTCTGTCTCTCCCCCTCCCGCCCCTCCTCTCTGCCCCTCCGAGAAGAATCTCTGTCCAGCACAGATTGGCCCTCTCGGACCATTGTGTGACTTCCAGAGGCTGGCCTTGCAGGGGGCGAGGAGGCACCTGGGCAGCCCCGCCTCGTTGCTTAAAGACCCTCTCTGCACCAGGTCTTCATACGGAGTCCACACCCCAGGAAAGAATGCCGCATGTCCCGTTGACTTTCTCCAAAGAGACCTTCACAGGGCGTGTTTCAGGAAACCTTAGACCCCGCTTCACTTCCTTAAATCTGACCAAGAGGACAGCTCATCATTAATTTGTTCCAGGATCAATTGCTTTGACTTGAGTAACATTTTCTCTTACCATTTCCTGTTGACGACTCTCCCTGCTATCTCTTTGAGGGAGAGGCAGAGCCTTAAAAAAAAAATTGCTGGAAGTACAAGCAATCGAGTGTTGAAATCAGCCTTGTGAATCATCTTCTAAAAATTCAGTGGACCTAGAGAAATTTCTTTTTAGTTTGAACTAGTGGCACAGGCCCTGTGCAGTTGGTCAGTCCCACCCTCACTGTTCTTGTCATCGCTCTGTCCCTCCCTTTCCCAGTAAAAACGCGGAGCAGGACACAAGTACCTTCATGCTCCATGTTCATGTTCACGGGATTCTTTCACACGAATCACCCTGGGGGAGGAACGAATGGAGCTGCAGAATATTTTACTCGTTGCTGAGATGGTTCGCTGACCCCGCTGGGATAATGGATTATGGGATGTAGGCAGTGCTTGTTTTCAAGCCCAGTTTAAAAGATTTAGAGCAATCCCGGTGGCTCAGTCGGTGAAGGGCCTGCCCTGGGCTCGGGTCATGGTCCCAGGGTCCTGGGATCGAGCCCCGCTCATCAGGGAGCCTGCTTCTCCCTCTTCCTGCTGTTCCTCCTGCTTGTGTGCGCTCTCTCTGTCAAATAAATAAATAAAAGATTTGGGGCCCAACTAGACAGAGTCAGGATTCTCTTATCAAACTTGTAACCTCGAGGAGATTCTACAGAGAGCCCAGGACTCTTTCCTTCTTGCAGCTTTGTGTCAGGCTCTCCTACCCCATAGTGATCTTTTTTCGTGGTGCATAGACTATTTGCCTAATAAACGAGCCAGGCCTGGAGTACAAATCTCAAGCCCAAGCTGGTTTTCCAGAGTCCCTTTGCTCAGCAGCCTTATCTGGCATCACCCATCTTTAATTTAGCGTCCCACGGGATGCGGGGATCAATCATGGTGCAGCGGCAAGGCGGGGGAACGGGTGCCTGCAAACCCGTGAACTGGGGTCTGTGCTTCCGTCAGTGATGAGTGCAGTCGAGAAAGCCACGGGGTGCTTCCTGACTGGGTGGTTTGGGCTCGGCTGCCAGTCCCACTGTTTCTGACCCAGGGGCTCACCGGATGCTTCGGGAGCAAATCTGCCGCCTCCCGCCACGTGGTCCCCGATGCTGGGTGTGCCACCGCCTCCGGACGAGGTGGGCTTCTCTCATTTCCCTTCCGACACATGGTTTCGGAGAGAGTGATTGATTTCCTGTTTGTGAGGGTGTGGTTTCATCATGTACACGGGAGAGAAACGGCATGTCCTCCCGGCTTTCAGCTGGCTGCTGGCTCTTCCCTCCCCTGGAAAGATCGTCTCCTCTCTTCCCATCGTGAGAGTTGTTCTTACCGGTTCCATGAAAAGACTTCTTGAGGCTTTCGGAGATGGCACTTCATTTCTTTTGTGTGATAAAATTATAATGTGTGATTTTATTTTCTTTTATTTATTTTTTTCTAAGATCTTATTTAGGAGCAAGAGTGAGAGAGCATGAGAAGGGGGGAGGGGCAGAGGGAGAAGCAGGCTCCCTGCTCAGCAGGGAGGACTCGATCCCAGGATCCTGAGATCATGACCTGAGCTGAAGGCAGACACTTAACCGACTGAGCCACCCAGGCGCCCCAATTTTCTTATTTTTAAATAAATAAAGCTGTTACCTAAAATTTCACCTTCAGTTATTGGAAATACCAAGAAAGCATCTCGTTTCCTAAGGCTTCTACCAGCAACTGCTTTTAGCCCATAAACCAGAAGAAACCTTGTGTAGCTCTGTTCCCAAGCTGAGGAACAGATCCTGCCCCTGAGACAGGAATAGACGTGCTGGGAGAAAAGTGGCTTGTGCCCGAGACTTGGACTCCGCGTTTCCCAGACTTGAACAGGTCTCTCCATTTCTCTGTTCTTGGACCCTTTTAGCATTCTGACCTGATATATACATTGCACATTTCGTAAAGCACCAAGTCCCATCTCCTTGGACACCAGCGTTCTGAGGCACTCAGAGAAAAGCTGCCAACTCGTTTCAGTTTTGTTTTCTTTGACACAAGGAACTGTATATTAGAATTTACACATCCCTTTAAACTGTTGTATCTGCTTCTGACATTTTGCAGATTAGCCAGTTGGAAAAAAAAAAAAAAGGTAAAGAAGAGACATATCGGTCTAGCCTAGTTTTAGGGAGATGGTTGGGATTTTTTTTTTTTTTTTAACCAAAGCGTTACTGTACACCATCCATGTCAAGGAGCTGTGTTTTGGGGGAAGAAAGCAGTTTACCAGGGAACTCACTGGTAAAACCAAGGAAGAAGCCCTTTTTCCAGGGATCTCCTCTGTTGGCTTCTCCTTTGGAGAAGACGTTGGGTCTGCTTCTTAGAAGCGTTCAGGTTAATTGCGGAACACTTTGCTTTAAGAAGAGAATTGAGAAATGGGGCAAGGGAAGCTTCCTTAAATACATGAGTTTCCCTGATGGTGTGCAGTTTCTGTTATGAGACCGTCCCTCCACCCCCCTGGGTGCTGAGCAGCGCTCATTGTGGGCGGGGCTGCCACAGAGGAGAGGATGTAGATTTGGTATTTGGGGTCCTGAACTGGGGGCCAGTGGGTAAAAACTACTGGGGATTGAGGATGGTCTTGAGACTCAGAAAAGTGTCCCGGAGGGCCAGAGCTGTCCAGGGATAGGAGGTGCTGATCCGTGTGCGGGGTGGGGGAGGGGTTCGGGTTCCTCGGAGCCGGACACGGTCAGGTACAGATTGCTCAGCCTCTTGCCTGGGATGCCCTAGAGGACATCCAAGTATGAAAGTGCCTCCCAGGATTCAGAGTTTTCACTGCTGATCTGTCAAAGCATGTATAATATAGAGCATATTAAATATCACAGTTTTACTGTTATAAACTTAGGCCAGGACAAAGCGGTCACCGAGAACCGTGGAGTCACACTGATTGTGTGGATCACTCTGTGTTTTTGCAGTGAAGGTACTTGATCGCTTTGGTGAGGTCGAAAGCAAATTGGGAAGCCTGGCCCTTTGGCTTCTGGTGGATTTGCTGCTTTGAGTTGCAGTGGAGCCGTGAGAAGCTTTTTGAAGTGTGTTTCAGAGGGTTAGATTTTGACATGTTTTGACACTTTTGAGTCTTACCTTGAGCAGAATCCTCTGCCTGCCGTGCTGGTGGTGGAAAAGCAATGGGCATCATCTGTCTGTCTAGATGAGGAAAGATGCCGGGGTCTTCAAAGAGCCATTTTCGCTTTGGAAGATTGGGCATCAGGAGACCTGAGGGTTGCTCATGGCCCCACTCTGCAATTTTTTTTTTTTTAAGCTAAGGGTGTGGGGATGGCAGAGGCCCCTTCCAGAAGTGTGTGAGAGAAGCTAGTTCAATTAATAATACAGGTTGAGTTTCCTCCTCGCAAGACCCTCCTTTCTTTGCCTTTCAAAAGGTTAAGATAATTCACTAGGTCCTCCCTTCCAGCGTGAGATGAAGTAGCCTCCTTTGTCCTAAGTGACTTTAATTTTGTTGAGTAGTTAAAACTTAAGTGGCAAGTTGATGACCTAGGGACTCTACTCTCACGTGGCTGCCACTAAGAACTCTTGCTCTTTTGTGCTCAACTTTGGACTTTTAAATTTTATGTACTGAATTGCATCCAACAGAGGCTGTGGATAATTTTTTATTCCAAAGTTGTTTTTGGTTGGTGGTCCCTGTCGCTCAGCTGATGGTGCACAGAATAACGTAGTACAATGTTTCTCTTGTGGGAACATGGAGGTCCATTGTCATCCTTTGTGAATATGTAACCATTGTGTAGGTTATGGACCCAGGACTGTCTGTTGCAAGACTGTCAGGAGAGTGGGGCCCGTGCCTGTCTCTACCCCCGATGCCATCGTGTTCATTGAGTTTTTATTGTTGTTTGTTTTACTTAAAAAAAAATTATGTTCAAATACTCATGACCTAAGACTTACATTTTAACCATTTTAAGTGTACCATTCAGTATGAAGTATATTCACAATGCCACCAACACCACTGTCCATTTCTAGAACTTTCTCATCGCCCCAAAAAGAAATTCTGTACACCTTAAGCAGTAACTCCCCATTCCTCTCCCTCTGTTCCTGGAAACCACCGTTCTACTTTCTGTCTCCATAAACTTGCCTATTGGAGGTGCCTCCTAGAAGTAGAACTGTACCCTATTTTTCCTTTAAGGCCTGGCTTCCTAACAACGTTTTCAAAGTTTGTCCACACCGTGTATTGGACTTTAATCCTTCTTTTGGCTGGATAACATTCCATGGCATGGAGGGACCACATCTTGTGTATCCATTCACCTGTCCATGGACACTTGGGTCATTTCCACGTTTTGGCTGTTATGCTGTGAACATCCACATCCTAGTCTCTGTTTTCAGTGCTTTGGGGGTGTGTACCTGGCAGTAAAATTGCTAGTAATTCTGAGTTGATCTTCTTAGGAGCCACCAAACTCTCTTCTGTAGCGCCCTGGCCATTCTAACCCTGAGCATTCATGCCTGTGCCTGTAAGCTGTGTTCTCGGATATTTAGTTGGAGCTTTAAATTAGAAAATCAGAGCATATTCATCAGCACTTTCATCATGTATTTCTATTCTGTCATGGAATTTATTATTTGTCTTCCTCGCATGTCACATGTTTGGGTCCCTGTGTTCCTCACTTAATTAGACATTCCCTGACCTAATCTGTATCTCTCCTTCTGTGACCACCTTCTTTGTCCTTTATACAGCAGTAACTGTTTGCTGGGACACTGGGTAGCTGGGCAATATATTCTAAGATGTCACGTGAAAAAGGAGATCAGTTTACAAGAATCACATGGGAAGGATTTCCAGGTCTTATTGTGCCAAAGTCCAGCTCTGATATTATTTGTTAATTTTGCTGGTTTGCAGAATGAGAGGTATTCCTTCTGTTAAAAATACATGTTAAAGAAGAAGGTGGTAAAATAGAAAAGAAAAGCACTTAGATACTGGGGATCAGCTTCCTCCAGGAGCCAAAGGAGTGTGGGAAGAGAATACCACTGGGATGGTCTTCCTATTGTGTTCTTGTTTTGTGTAGATACTGCTTTTCCTCCGAGCTCTCTATTGGCATCTAAATCTGAAATTTAAAGCTTTTTTTTTTTTTGAGTTATGGGAGTGGGTGAAAGATGGGTTTTTGTGATTGTTGGTTTTATTTTTATTTACTTTTTTTTTAATGAAGATTTTATTTATTTGAGAGAGAGAGAGCATGAGGCAGGGAGTGTCAGAGGGAGAAGAAGTGTCTCCCTGCGGAACTAGGAGCCCAACTCAGGACTCGATCCCGGGACTCCAGGGTCATGACCTGAGCTGAAGGCAGTCGCTTAACCGTCTGAGCCACCCAGGTGCCCCTGTTGGTTAGACAACCAGAATTTTCACCTCTTGGGTCAGGCTGTTAACCACTCACTTACACCCAGCTGGTGGTGTGACAGGTGTGGCCCTGGGTGCTGGCATTTAGACACCGCTGAGACCTGAAACGAGGTAGCCGTCCAGTGGTGCCCGGGCTGAGAAATATGGCTGTGTGTGGATTAAAGCTACACGTTTAACACTCATGTAAACATTTGACTTTTATTGCCGAAAGTCCAACGCGCTGCTTTTGTGATTGTGGTTTCCCTGAGCCTTTATTTCAGGTCTCTCTTGGCAGCTCACTGCCATCCGTAGAGGAGCCGAGACTGTCCCTGTAAGGGTTTTAGGCTGAAAGTCGGCAGCGTCAGGTTGTGGTCGCCTGCAGGGGTGTACCCCGTCCCTGGGCAGCGCCGTGTCCCCCGCACCCCTTCTCCCCTTGCTCCACCCCCCGCCCCAACCGTGCTTCTGTGAGCTGGATTTCCCGTGAGGTTCTGTGGGACAGACTGTCATAGACCTTTTTGTTTTTGAGACCTCACAGACGGGGAAAAATGTTTTTCTCGCTCTAAACCCCCCCTTTTGTTTTTAATCATAAAGGATGTTGGACTTTGGATTGTCTTATAAGTGAAGGTGGAAGGTCGGTTGATGAAAATGGAGCCCATTTCCTTCTTTGAGTGGCTGACCGCAGCTGCCCTGAGGAGGACACGTCCACCTGACCGGGAAAGCCCATTGGGTCATCGTCATGGAATCAATTATTCGTTCAACAAGTGCTCCTGGCGCCTCTGCCACACACTGCCTGTTCTGGAAGTGGGGGGTAGAGGGGGTAGAGGGAAAGTGAGTCCGATTCTGCTCCTGCCACTCGCAACTTGGGCCAGGTCTGCCTCGAGATGCCTCCTTTTTAGAATTTATTTATTGATTTGAGATTGTATTTTTAAGTCATCTCTACCCCCAACTTGGGGCTCGAACTCACAACCCTGAGATCCAGAGTCGCATGCTCTACCGACTGAGCCAGCCAGGTGCCCCGAGGTTCCTCCTTTTAAACTACTTCATTAAAGATAGAATTCAGGGGCGCCTGGGTGGCTCAGTCGCTTAAGTGTCTGTATGCCTTTAGCTCAGGTCATGATCTCAGGGTCCTGGGATTGAGCCCTGCTCAGCAGGAGCCTGCTTCTCCCTCTCCCACTGCCTGTGGCTCACTCTCTCTCTCTGACAAATAAATAAAATCTTTAAAAGATATAAAGCTAGAATCCCTGTCCCATGCAGTGTACTCATTTCAAATGTACAACTCGGTGGTTATTAGCAGACTGTGTGTCCATCACCCCAGTCAACTTTTTATTTTTTGTTCTCCCTGCTGAAGGAAACCCCTAATCCTCCCAACCTCCTCAGCTCTCAGCAGCTGGCGACCTACTTTCTGTCTCTGTGGATTGACCTCTTCTGGATAATTCACGTAAAGGGAATGATATGGGACCTCTTGTGTCTGGAGTGTTTGATGTCACATGTTTTGAGCATCGGTCCATGCTGTTGCTGCATCAGCACACTGTCCCTTTTCATGGCTGCATAGTATTCCACCGGAAGGATTGGCCACTGTCTGTTTATCTGTTCATCCATAGCCGTCGGTGGGCACTTGGCTCCTTTCTCCTTTTGGCTGTTGGAGTCACGGCACTGTGAACGTGTATGTACATATTTTTACGTGGACATATGTGTTCAACTCTCTCGGATCCGCCAGAACTTATGCCTGTCCCCCAGGCTAATGGGGAAAGCCTGGATATTATGGAAGCCTACAGGAGGGACATGCAGCCCTAACTTAGGGAGGCGGGGTGCCTTCCCCTGTGGACACGGTGTCTGAGCTGAGACTTGAAAGGATGAATAAAAACATCTTCAGACTGAAGGCTGTGACCCATGAGGTGGCTATGAAATCAGCCTTGTGTGTCATGGCTGGCATTTTTAAGATCCAACCTAAAAGAGTGTAGTAGATCTGGGGAAACTTCTACACATTATGTATTATGTGGGATTTATTTTTGTTTGCTTCATGTGAACATATAGTGACTTTCGTGTAAATTGTATCCTTTACTGTAGCTTGTGGTGAGAAAACTGTGAAAGCCACCACTCTGGGGAATTTTTGAAATGGGGATGAGGTCAGTAATCTGGCGGTTTAAATACGGGATCACTAGAACGTGGTGGGACACAAAGCTAGGAAAGGCGGTAACCCAGAAGTGTGAAGGTTCTTTAAAAGCTTAAAGTTCTGTGATCTTTATGCTTTGAAAATTATTCATGGATTCAACAAATATTAATCTATCTGTCATGCACCTGGACCATGCTAGGTTTTGTGGGGACGCAAGATTTGAATTTTCCCCTTCCTTTTAGAATCTGGACTTTAGAATCTGGCCCGGGAGATATACAAGTAGATAAGCAATCAGAATGACTGCTGGTAAAACCTGGTGTCGGGGTGCCCAGGGGGCTCAGTGGGTTAAGCCTCTGCCTTCGGCTCGGGTCATGATCTCAGGGTCCTGGGGTCGAGCCCCGCATCGGGCTCTCTGCTCAGCGGGGAGCCTGTTTCCTCCTCTCTCTCTGCCTTCTTCTCAGCCTACTTGTAATCTATCTCTCTGTCAAATAAATAAATAAATAAAATTAAAAAAAAAACAACAAAAAACAAACCTGGTGCCAATCCTAGTCTTTCTAAAACACCTCTAAAATGAGAAAACAAGGGAATAGAAGAGTAGGAAGGGGACCCTAGCAGAGAAGAGCATCACCCCAGGTTTGGGAAAGAGGTGTTCCTGACTTGGCAGAGGCAGGGGACTCCTGGGTCTCCAAGAGCGATACTGGTGAGAAGGAAACCCCAGAAAGGCCCAAGACCTACAGCCAGGGCTGTAGGTACCGACCTGAGAAAGAGGAAGGGCATCCGATGGGGGTCTGTGGAAGTGACCCCAGCCGCACCCCCACCTGTCAGATCCAGGTGACTGCCCCCCCACCCCCATGGGTTCTGTAGTGTATGCACCAAACCCCACAAAGACTCACACCCAACAGACACCATGTCACACTTAGGCAACGCTTCTCAGCGGAGCTTGGGGGGGGGGGCGGGGAAGGGGAAAGCGGCCAGACGGCTGTGGGATTGGGGTCCTCCCAGAGGGGCAGGGAATGTGTTGTTTGAAAAGTTCTCCCCGGGGTGATTCTGTGAAGACACAGCCCTGCCCGCCTCCCCCTTGCTTCCCAGTCCCTGCTTCTGTTCCAGGGGGCGATCACCGCCCATCGGACTACTGTGCGTTAGTGTCCCCTAGGTCGAGAAGAGTTGTTTGAACGTCGGGGGTCTGTACTGTGTGTCTAGGCACGTGCTTGCTCTTGTGGGAGGTGATAACAAGATTTATCCCATGCCCACTGAACTTTAGTCTACTCGTGAGGGATCATATAAATTCTGAGATACATACTTTAAAGATAAACCTTGTTGGGGTGAAGGGTAAAAGCCCTTCTCTCTGCCCCATCCTGTCTACACCTCTTCCCTCCCCCTTTCATTTTGGGTGCGCCCAAATCCATTTGAAAGCACTAAAGATTTATAAGGGCCCCTTAGAGCAGCCTCACCAAAGGCCGGGCTTCCTGTTTGTAATAAACTGCTTGAAATGTGGTCAGACTGCTTTAGTGTCAGGATACGTGTCCCCTAAGACTAGAGACTAGAGCACTAGCTTTTCAGTGGTTAAGGTACCAAGGATGACTTCCAGATTTTAGGCATCCTTCTGCTTATTCTGTCATTTTTTTTTTTCCTCCTGGGAAAATAGCCAAGATGATTGCAAAACGTAGGCTTTTCAAAAAGACAAAACTTCATGAATGTAAGAATGTAAATTGAGGCCCACTCCCGTAATAAATCTTGGAATTTAAATTTTAATTCCTAACACATGTGTTTCCCCCCCCCCCTCAAATGTGTGATAAGCCTCTTTAGGTGAAGATGCTTTCTTGCTTGAAAGGTTAATATTCTGCTCTGGAAACTTTCTGTTTCGAGTTTATATCTTTACTTGGGGGCGGGGGAGACACTCTTGCTATTGGGGTCGCTTTTGGAATTCCCATGCCTCCTTTTTCCAGGGACTCTGGTCTTCTCTAAGAAATGACTGAGGACAGTTGCTGGAAACGTGGCCAGGTTGTAAGGAGATTTGCATTATTTGAGGAAACGGCTGGCCCACCTCCAGGGTCCCACCTCTGAGATTTCCCTTGCATGACTCAGTACGAGAAGTCCAGGGGAGGGGAGTGGGCAGAGAGGAGAAACCCTTGTTTCCTTTTCTGAGTCGCAAGGGACTTTTATGAAGGTTTTCATTTAATCGCGCCTGTTTCCTTCACTGGACCGCCGCCTGTGATGAACGCGAAGAAACCTCCCCCCAAAGCCGCCTTCGGGAACTCTGTGTGTGCGTCTGCTCGGCCTCCCACAACTCGGGGCAAACATTGTTTGCTTTTTCACTTAGCGATCATGGTTCTTTTGCTCGGCGCAGGGATGGATGATGAATTTCAGAGCAAAACAAGCTGTTACTCAGATTTGCAAAAGGAGTGACCCGAAGCTTTGCCCGGAGGGGGAGAGGGGCCCTTTCCTCCCCCGCCCTTCCTGTGCCCGCTCGCCTGGGGCCAGGATGCCTGCCTCAGACCGAATGGCTCCCTGGACTGGCGTCTTCGCCTGGGGCTTTCTTTCCCTGGTCCAGCGGCTTCCCTGGTCCTTTTGTATTTTTAGTGCTGGGGTGCAGGGGGTCCGTGGGCCGCAGGTGCAGTGGACAGGTCGATNCCCAACCCCCCCCCCCCCCGCCGGATGGAAGATGCTGGTGGGGTGGGCGGCCAGCCTGCAGCCGGCGACGAGGGGCAGGCTCTTGGCCCGGGGTCCCTCCGCCAGCTCGTTAGCAGTCCGCGACGGCTTGAGGACAAAGACCTGCTTGTCCGCCTCAGTAGTGCAGGCATCTCGGAGATCTTCAGGTCTTGTCCCGGGAAAGCGGTTTTGTCTTTTCGAGGTTATTTGGGAGAAACCACAGTACTGTGAGTGTGCGTGCGTGTGTGTGCGCGTGCATGTGTGTGTGTTTTTTACATAGATAGATATATATTTTAAATAGAGGCTCTGAACTTTGCAATAAATGTGTTTTTGGGCTCACTTCTTTGGAGGCCGGCCAGTTCCTTCTCTCCCTTCTTGCCTTTCAACGATTCCTTTCACTCCTCCGAGTGGGCGTGAGGAGCCGAAGGATGTAAAAACATGGAATGAATTTTGCTAAAATAAGCCCCAGGGAAAGTTGGAGGGGGAGAGATACTGAAGACTGTGGAGTCCAGTGAGGTACAAAAATTATGTGTTCCGTCAGGCAGTGTTTTCTTCCCACCTGCCCTTTTTCTAATTACGGTGGTTCGGACATCTGAACGGGGGAAGACTGTGGCAGGTAAAAGGATAGAAAGGGTCTTAGAGGAAGGCTAACCTGTGAGGTCTTTTTCTGCCTGATTTTAAAGCCGGCTTATAATTTTTTTAAGGTGTATATATATGTGCGCGAATGCGCTCTGCGAGTCACCCTACTTTTTGCCACCCTTCTGTCAGTATCTCTGACGTTCGTGCTGTTTCCTGCGTATCCCGCCTCTTCCTTAGTGGAAACGGCTCCGTCCTTCTTGGAGGTATTTACCAACAGTTGAACATGGACTTGGCTTCCTTGCAGGGTCCGCCTGTGATGCAGACGGAGGTGCTATATATAAATATCCCCAAATAGCTTTTATTTTTATGATGGTTAGATTTTTGCCTACACAGTTAAGGTTTTGCTACATGAACTGGTTGGCTCTAGGTCCGAGAAGCAGCAAAGTCTCGGAGGGCAAGCGTCACTGAATCCTGGAGTCTTGGGGGGGAAGGTGCCTCCCAGGTAGTGTGAGCCCCTGCTGCGTTGCACGGAGAAGAAAGAAAAATGATGATTAGCTTCCACTTACGAAGGCTGTACAGGCTCCCCACGTGCCCGTGCTCTGTGCACTCAGAGCCCGAGGTGGGCCCGTTCTGTCCATTTTACGGATGGAGAAACCAAGGCTGGAGACTTTAGATGGACTCCTGGGGTCTCACGAGGCCATGTATCAGAGACTCTCGGGACGGTGCTCCCTGTCCGTGCCTGCAGAGCTTCCTGGTCTGCTCCGTCTATGCCTGGGAACCCTGTGATGTCGGGAGGTTTTCTCCTGCACACCTGTGCCAGCCTCAGCTTTGATCCTTTGTTCTGGGAGGCAGACACCTCCTCTTGTCATTCATTGCTCGCTCTTGAGAACGGCTGGTGTTCTTGAGTTCCGACCCTCCCCCTGGCGGACGTGGCAGCTTGCACACTGTTGCTGTCTCTGCTGCCCACCCTGAGGGCTCCCCCGATACCCACCCTGGGGTGGCCAGAGCCGGACTGGGGCCTGAGCAGGCCTTGCCCGGCACAGTTCCCCCCAGACTGCCTGCTCCCTTTCTCCTCTCCCTCTTCCTCCCCTTTATGTTTCCCTTAAGGAGATTATTTAATTCCATCTTGGGTAATCGCTTCTTCTGTGGCCAGACGTGTTCTTAATGTTCCACACCTTTGACATACGAAGGAAGGTACCCCTTCCCCTGAACGGGGTATTCGCTAGGACCTGAACCAGTATTCTGAGCTTTATTATTATTTATTATTATAATATTCTAGTTCTCGTTTTACTGTGCTCACTCACAATTACGTGCAACAGAAATAAAAGGAACAGACACTGTCTGGTCTCTCGTTGCTCACACTGTGGTCCCCGGACCGGCATCACCGGCGCTGGCGGGAGCTTGTTAGAACTGCAGACTCGCAGCCCCTGTCTAACTTGCAGAACCGGAGCTCGAGTTCTTAACAAGATGCCCGGGTGATGATGGGAAGCAAGCAACACTGAGGAAACACCGAGGGGCTGCTGTTTTCTCTCCTTTTTTTAAGTCCAAATGTTATGTCTTGGTCCCAGCTGCAAACCTCCAGTGTCGTGGTTAGAGAGGGCACCGGTGAGGTTTGTGGGTGACATCAAGGGAGACAGGTTTCTTGACATAGACAGAGAGCGGCTTCTGAAAACCAGGAGGGTAGAATGGAAAGTAGCCTTAGTTAATTAGTGAGTGATCACTCTGAAACAGGCGGAAACTCGCTGGGAGCATGGGCTGTCCAGTGTATGTTGTGCAGCGTGAGGCCTGTCCAGACTGCTGGTCAGGGGGCGCTGGCCTCGGGGTCACCCCGCCTGGTGCACACCTCTCCCCCAGGGACCCGCAGGGGCTCACTTCTGAATGGTCTTTTTAAAAAAGATTTTATTTATTTACTTATTTGAGAGAGAATGAGACAGAGGGAGAGAGCATGAGGGGGAAGGTCAGAGGGGGAAGCAGACTCCCCGCTGAGCAGGGAGCCCCATGCGGGACTTGATCCCAGGACTCCAGGGTCATGACCCAAGCTGAAGGCAGTCGCTTAACCCACTGAGCCACCCAGGCACCTCTGAATTGTCTTTTAATTTTTTTTTTAAATTTTTTAAAAAGTGTTCTTTTTTTTTTTAAGATTTTATTTATTTATTTGACATAGAGAGAGAGATCACAAGTAGGCAGAGAGGCAGGCAGAGAGAGAGGAGGAAGCAGGCTCCCCGCTGAGCAGAGAACCCGATGTGGGCCTCGATCCCAGGACCCTGAGATCATGACCTGAGCTGAAGGCAGAGGCTTAACCCACTGAGCCTCCGCGGCGCCCACCTCTGAATTGTCTTCACGATTCTGGATGACACGCTTCAGATTCCACAGGGCTACCTAATGAATCCTCCTCATGGTGTTACCCTGACCCATGGGACATTACTCGGATCTGGATGCGTGTTCCCTGGCCCCACTGTGGTTTTCCTAGAGGTCAGATTTGTCCGGAGGCCCTTGGTTTGTAATCATGAGAGTTGAGGGGAGGGAGAAAGCCTTCAGGACTGTTGCTACAATTTAGAAACGGAAACCAGCATCCAAGAATCTGCCTTCTGTCCGGGCCCCATGCTGCCCTTGACAGCACAATTCCAGGTTCGCATGGTAACAAAACGGATTTTGTTTTTGTTAAAAAAAAAAAAAGTACAAAACCCGTCACTGAGGACTCCGACCATCTTCTTTCCTCTCTAATGCGTTGGCCGTGGGACCAGTGCCTCTCAGTTTACTCGGAACTTTTTGTCCATATGCTTCCTTTCTTTCGTAACGGGAGCTGTGACTCCATGTTCTTTTCCGCGTCGTCTGGTCTCCCCAGAAGCCCCGCGTTTGTCGAGTGTGCGCTGGAAGCCCTCTTGTACTTCTCACAGCTTCAGAGTCTCTTCCCCTTCCTTTTCCTCCTTGTCTTGCAATTCTTGTCTTAATAATTAAGTTCGTTTTTTAGAACCCGCCTTGTGTCGTAAGCCCTCTCGAATTCCTCCTGGAATCGGGAGGGAGTGAACACTAAGTTGGAGTAGCTGCACACGCAGGTGAGAACCCACAAGCATGTTGGCTTTGTTGGGCTGTTTTCTAGACGCGGGACTCTGGGCCGGGCCTGCGACAGACCCGGGCGCCGCCTGTGTTGTGTGTGACCGAGGAGCTGTGGGGCTTTGGGCGGGGAAGGGGCCTGGCCGG
>LNAC01000176.1:1229952-1297090 GCA_002007465.1 Ailurus styani | reverse complement strand
GTTACTCCAATTTTAAAGAGCTAGATTTCTTTAAAATGAAGGCGTCTGCAATGTGAGAGCTGATTGAAAGGCCGCTGCGGTCCTTTGAGGAAGGGGTGCGCAGAGACTTTAGCTTGTGTTTGCTGCTAACTTTCATATTCTAGAGCCCGTGAACCTCCTGGAAAGTCCATGCGGACTTCATCTTCATTTTCCTGGGGCCCATACCTTCTATTAGATTTTCAAAGGAGGAGACAACCCCCTAAGAACTGGGGTCTCTGCAGTGTTTTTCTGACTGGGGTAACGGGGTTGCAGATCTGAGCAGTACTGAGTGTCTACAGTTAAGACTCCGAGAGCGGGTCCGTTGATTCCTGTTTGCTTGTCCAGCCGCTAACCCTCCCGCACTTGTTCTGTTCAGACACAGCCTAAGAAGATTAACCCATGAGGCTTAGTCGATGAGCAAGGCCATCCTGCTTCAAAGACCGCAGATGTACCCGGGATATGGTGTTATTTCTGCTCCACGTATAGCATCATATCTAAAGGGGAAAAAGCACCTGGATGAGGTGACATGTGAACATATGTCCGCCCCCCTCCCCCCGCCCGCGCCGTGGTTACAGGTAGATTTTGGAGACGGGGTGGGCACCACTAGGTAATCTCGAGCGGTGTCGTTTTGCCCCATCGATGTAAGCAAAGGTTTCGCCCTAAACTTACAGAGGAGGGTGTTCTCTGCTCTGGTTTCTCAGATCCATTTATTTCCTGTGTTGTGGAATAATGACCCAGTGGACACTTCCCGGGACAAGGAGAATCCCTGGCTCTGAAATAGTGTGGTTTGCTTTCGTTCCGACTATACAGAAAACACGTTCTGTTAGTAGCTAGTGGATACCGAGTGCTTGCCATGTGTTGGAAATTGTTTCTAAGCTTTTTATATATAATAACTAATTTTATCCTCCCAAGAAATGGCTTGGTTTGAATAGGTCTTGTTGAGAAATGAAAAGCAAACAAAGCCACATAGTCAGTAATCTCTTCCTGCAGGCTGGTGGGAAGTTTGCGATAACATTCCTACCCCTGACGTTGCATTCTTGGTGAAGTGGTGGAGATTGAGCTGAAGGCTGCGAGGGGGGGGCTCTGCCTTGTCCCAGACTCTCAGGAACAGGAGGAGCCTGAAACCCCATGTAGATAGACCTTTCTGCACGCTCTGCTTGCCTGCCTCCGCCCCCCCGCCTCCCCGAGCGTGCATTCTGCATTCTGCACATTCTGATGGCCTCGCAGTGCTTGCCTTTCCTGTGGATGTCTAGAATTGAGACTTTCTGGGACTCCTGGGTGGCTCAATCCAGTGAGCGGCTGCCTTCAGCTCAGGTCACGATCCCAGAGTCCTGGGTTCAAGTCCTGCATCGGGCTTCTTGCTCAGCAGGGGAGTCTGCTCCTCCCTCTCCCTCTGCCTGCTGCTCCCCCTGCTTGTGCGCATGCACGCGCTCTTTCTCTCTCTGGCAAATAAATAAAATCTTTAAAAAAATAGAATGGAAACTTTAAAAGATTGTATTTATTTACTTTAGAGAGAGAGTACACAAGTGCACGTAAATAGGGGGAGAGTGGAGGGAGAGGGAGAGAGAATCTCAGGCAGACAGGGCTCGAACCCGTGACCCCGAGATTGTGCCGAAACCAGGAGTTGGACGCTTAACCACTGGAGCTCCTGAGGCGCCCCTAGAATTGAAGCTCTGAGGGGAGGATTTACAGCATGTTGTCACATATGGGGTAGTAGTTGGTGAGTAAAAACATGGTTGTTTAATCCGTTCTCATCCTCTATTGAGCGCCCACTCACGGGTTGGCAGGAGCTTGGGAGGTTTTGTGGCAAAACAAGGAAAAAAGGTCTTTACATTCGATTGTTCCTAGGCTTGTCGGGCAGACGGACAGGTGACCCAGGTGGTCCGTGTTGAGGGAGGAGCGCTGCTCGGGGCACGCAGGACGCTCCGAGAAGCTTGAGGAGGGTCCGAGTCAGCCTGGGTGTAAAAAGCGGGGCAGGGTGGGGGAGGGGCAGAAGATGGCGTTTGAAAGAATGAGTAAATTCATGGTAAATGCCTGCTGTTATCGTAATAAGCCTCAGGAATGCCGCAGCCTGTAGTGCTTTATGCCAATAGGGAAGGTTGAAGTGCTTTTCCTCGTAAAAACCAGAATCCCTTCTAAACCTGGAGATATTGGGGCCCTCAACAGAATGCTCAGTTATGTTACATTATGATGTTGGAAAAGAAATTTAAGTATTTGATACTGTATTTGATACTGTTTTGGGCCTTCCATTTCTTGTAGTTAATTTTGAAGAAACCTGATGCTTTTATAGAAAGGGGTAAATAAGGTGATTTTTTTTTTAGAGAGAGAGAGAGAGAGAGAGAGAGAGAGAGCAAGTGGGGGGGAGGGGCTGAGGGAGAGGGAGAGAGAGAATCTCCAGCAGACTCTGTGCTGAGCGTGGAGCCCGACTCGGGGCTCGATCTCATGACCCTGAGATCCTGACCTGAGCTGAAACTAAGAGTCGGATGCTCAACCGACTGAGCCAACCCGGTGCCTCGGTGGAGTGACTGTTCAAGTCCTCTGGACACACACACACACACTGTTTAGGCAGCATGAATGTGTGTGCGTGTCAGTGAATGCTACACGTCATTTGTCATCGTTCTCTCCCGCTGTGGGCGTTGTGTGTCATCACGAGTCCAAGTGCTTACCTCCTAGAGGTGCTGTCTGTAGACGGCGGGATGTGGTCCAGAGCGGCCAGACACTTCCGAGGACGAAGCATGAAGTCGATGGAAAATATTTTCCAGGTTTGGCCAGTGAGGCTGTTGGAGTGAAGCAGATGCTGAATGTGTCTGGCGGCTTCGGCGAGCACGGGGAAGCTGCCGGTCTCCTCGGGCCGTTGCTTGTTTGTCTTGTAACGCCAGCTTCACACTGGCTGGGAAAGTAAGTGCGGCGATGTAAGGCGTCGGTGAGTGGGACTGCTGCCTGATGTCACGGGCAGGGGAGCTCCGGGTGAGCTGGCTTGAGCGCCTGGGCTGCGGACACCCTGGGCTGGGAGCTCCTGTGGCCCCAGGGCTTGGTGCACTTTGGTAAACATTTGGGGACTGAGCTCCCCATTGCTTCTCCGTGCAGTAAGGTATCAGCGGAGGGAAGAGAAATTTGTCTTATTCTCCCTGAAAGCAACGCAGGGGATTGTCAGAAGTATGATGAAACTGCATCCAGTCTCCTTCAGCCCTTTCCTAATCCAGCCGGGGCTCTGCTTGGTGTGCGCCTCAGACAGGATCTTCGATTTTCCGTGAACTTAGAACCTCTCCCTTGCTAACATGGTCTCCGAGTTATAACCCCTTGAAAAGACGCGGCCTGCACTGTGTAGGGGCACCTGCTCTGATCCACCTCTGGGAAGGAGTTACCTGGTTGAAGGGCTTCGGCGGAAGGTGTCTGAAGAGCAGAGCTGCTGTTAAGCTCGGATTCCTTATTGGTATCACATAGGCCCCATCTTGATGTCTCCGCCCTCCTCATCCACGTGGAGACGGTTCTCCAGGTCCGTCTGCTGAGTGTGAAGCCGGGATCTCACCTCTTGACAGGTCAGCATCCCACACCTTCCAAGCCAGTCTCTCCGGCTGGGTCGCTTCGTTCAGTGTCGAAGACGACGTGACGATGGTTGGTCCGTGTGTACCCGGGGAGGAGACGCCAGGGAGGGCTGAAATGGGGAGAGTTGGATTGATCCCCCTGGAGTACCCTTTCTCCCTCTCCTTTTGGCGATCTGCAAACATTCCGAGTCATCCCAGCTTCATCTGGAAGGTCTCTGACCCTGCTGGCTGGGTAGCCCTTGAATTCCAATGAGGGGCGGGGGGCAGGGACCAAAACCTGTGCTGGGTGCATAGGATGAACAGTGGCTGCCACCTTGGGCATCTGACCTGGGTGGACATTTGGAAAAGCACTGGTAGAAAAAAATGTTCTCTGAGCGAAGGGGAAGGAATGGCTAGAGAAACGTGAACTAAAATCGTTCAGTTGTCTTCGTTGAAGCTCTCCTTCCTTAAGGAAATTGTCAGTGGCTGCAAAGATTTTTTGAAAATCATCTGAGTAGTTCCTGGTTCCTTTTGCTGGTTTTTGTGACAGCTCATCCTACGGGCTGTCACTGGATGAAACCTTGGGGATCGGGCCTATAGCGTGAATCTTAACATTCCCTGCTATGCAGAGCGTGTTTTGTTCCTGAGTGTCATTTTTTCCCCTCTTGGGTGTAATGGTCACATTACAAGAGGTTGGAACATGGTTCGGCATCCAGGCCACTTTGGTTTTCTAGCTCAGAATAGAAAGATGGAAGAGCAGAGACCAGGCGTCCTAGCTGTTTTGGCAAACGGAGAAGAAAGAACAGGAGACAAAGACATGCCTATCGGCTGGCATCGCAAGTCTTCAGGGGAACAGCACGGGCGCCCGGGGCTCCGGTGATGCTTCAGGGAATCACAGCTCTGGGAAGTTAACCCCTTCTAATGCCCTACAAAGGAGCGGGCTCTACGGTCGCTTTCTCTGGTCTGCAGCTGCACAGAGGGAAGCCAGCCCCGTGCTGGGCAGTGTGCAGGAGAATGTGGTCACTGTGGAGGGAGACCCTGCCTTTATCCCTTCCAGAGCAGGGGACACCCTGACCAAAGTCCTCACACTCCCAGCACAAGGTACTAATTATGTTGAAGAACCTACGACCTCAAGATTCAAAACATTTCTTTTGGCTCGAGCGCGTATGTCTATCGACGAGGGGACTATTGGAGCAGAGCTTCTCAGATCGTAACCACCTGGTCGGGAGAAAGCAAATTCCTTGTGTCAGAAGTGGGGGGCATTTCTGCAGGATGTGTAAGTGGAGCGCAGCGGTCCTGAGTGTTCTGTGTCTGGTTCCTCAGGGTGTCTGTGGTGGAGGCCGGAGGGTTAGCTCGTTCCTCATTCGGTTGACAGATACATTAGTGCAAGGACATTCTGGGTGTTGGGATTGCAGCAGCGAGCAAAATGGGTCCCTAAAGCTGGACTCTGGTGGGGGCAGTGGGCAGTGCCGGCCGCTGACAGGCGTGGTGGAGTATCCAGGGGTCACTTGAGCCAGGAGGAGACAGAGACAGTGGGGTGCCAGGTGCCGGGACCCGTGTGTGGTCAGGCCGGTGAGGACGTCTGGGGGTTTCTCTGAAGGGAGGGTGAAGTATTCCTGGGCACGGCCCAGTGTGACGGTCGGAAGTGGATGTGTGCTTGGCCTGGTCAGGGAGACTCACAGGAACCCCAGGAAGGCCGCAGGGGGAGAGAGGAAGAGGGGCCAGCAGCCAGGCCACACAGGGCCCCGTGAGCCCCCAGCCCGCCCAGTGGTCTCCTCTGTGTTTGCGTTGCAGCCTTAAGGCTTTTGTGGCAACATGACTTCTGATAAATACAGGTGGGAAAAGAGAAACTTCTGTATGGGTTTTTCTTTGCCAAAAACTGAGGGATTCTCGCTTCGACCTCAGGGGTTGGTAGGATGAGGCAGATACAAGTCTCTTTCCTCAGTTACAGCTCGTCTTGCTCTTTTTCTTAGTTGTTAAAAACCCCCACGTCACGTACAGTTTACCGTCTTTACCATCTGTAAGCGCAGAGAACGGAATCGTCCACCACGTGCTCGGTCCTGTGCACATCGCTGGAACTTTGTCTCCCGGGAAAGCTGAAACCCTGTCCCCGCTCCCCATTCTGCATTCCAGGAGTCTGTTCTGGACACCACTTCAGTTGACGTTAGGGGAATCCCCAAGCATCGGTCTTTGGGGACCGGCTTCCTTCATTTGGCGTAATAAGGTTTGCTGCCGCTGTAGCTCGGGCCGGATTTCGTTTTCAAAGCCGCCTAACGCCCATCGGCATGTGCAGACCACGTGCCCTCCTGCATCGAGGACACTGCGGTGGCTGCCACATCCAGTGGCGGTGGGGCACGGGGGCAGGACGTGCGTGCGGCCCAGACCCTCCCCGGGGGGCCCCCCATGCGGTCACAGGAGAGGCCAGGAAGTCCGCTGCTTATCCGTAGAGTCCGAGAGGGGCTCCCGGCGTGGGACGGTCTGGGCAGTGTCCACGTGTGTTCCACCCAGCGAGGTTTGGAGGAAGATCTAGAAGGAGTTTGGGATGATGAGGTGGTCAGTGCAGGGCTTGCTGGGGAAGGGGCTGCTTCATCGGAGGGCGCACAGATCTGGTTACAGGGTCACAGGAGGTGAGAACGTGGGGAGTGGTGAGAACGGGAGCTGGAAGCCGGAGCAACAGCCAGGAAAAGCAGATAATAGGATCCCCTGTGCCAGACCGAGCAGCACGGAGTCTTTCTGGAAGGCCCGCGGGAGCTCTTGGGGGAGTTTTCAGCAGGAAAAGTGGTCACAGACGTTCTTTTTAGGAAGACTACACCAGCAGTGGTGTGATTATAGAATATTGCTGGAAACGCCCGCCACGCACTGTTTTACTTACTCCTTGCTCAGTAAATTATTTGCTTCCTGAGCAAGCACGGACTTGGGATCAGAGGGGAGAGGGCACTGTTTTGGAGGTGGGAGGCACAGGTTCCTTCGAGTGTCGTCTTAATTTGCTTGATTTATTACTGAGTCTCTATGGAGACCAGTCCCCTGAGCCGTGCCCCAGGATGAGGCTTCCCACATCCGTGTGGCGGAGAATTCATTGAAACTTGAATATTTGCCCTTCCGGGAGACGGGAATATATGTGCTGTGAGAGGGTGTTGACATACTGTCATATACCATGAGCTGTTTAATCTGGAAGTATTTGTGGAAGTGTCCTCTGGTGTGAAGGCTGATATATAATTATCTTGGGGGAAAAAAAAGGACTGGAAAAGACAACCCTCTTCCAGATTTTAGGGTTCTGCTGTGGCTTTGTTTTTGTGGAAAAGATCTGTGTTCACTGTCTTCCCCCTCCCTACTCTCATATGGTATTGTTTTGACTTGTTTGGAAGATAATTTACTTATCTTAAAAAGACTGATTCAACTAATCTGGGAAGTTTGATGATGTGCGGTAGAAATTTGAAGTCTTTGCATTCTCCTGTTGTACGGTTTGTATTTATTCCTTGGGTTTGTCCATCCAGTCACACAATAGACATTTATTCAGTATGTGCTGTGTCACAGACTCCGTGCAGGGATGTGGCAACTCTGACAGACTCGGCTTGTCTAGCCATCTTGGCCGTGAGGCAGACAGTGCCAATGTATGCCCACACACACTAATTGTGGCAAACCTAGAAATTATCCAGAAGGGTATAATGGCAGGGAATTTGGGGGGGGGGCCCATGTAGGGTCGTCAGATGAGACACTTTTGTGGTGGGGACATTTAAGATGAGGTCTGAAGGAAAAGTGAGCACAGTGGTGTGAAGAGTGTGAGGAAGGGGCTTCTAAGCAGATTCCACAGAATGTGCAAAGGCCCTGAGGAAGCATATGGTATAGGGGGGACTAAAAGGATAGTGAGGCCAGAGCGCGGTGGGTCAGAGAGGTCACTGCTGGACGACATACACTGCGGTAACTAAGGAGTTTGGGTTTCATTTTTAAATAGAGAAATCACACAATCTGTTATGTTTAAAATGATTGCCGGGCCTGCTTCGGCAGAGGATTAGTTAGAGGGCGCTGAGGCCTAGGGAGAGCCGGTAGTTAGCTGCTGCGCTGTGAATGTGAGCGAGAATGGCTTGGTGGAGGGCAGGGGTTCTCAGAGGGAAGGCTTGGGGTCAGGCCAGCAACACATGCTCAGCCTTAATGCTGACCTGCCGCTCCAGCAGCTTCGGGGCTGGGGTGGGCCCCCTAGGCGACCTGACGCACAGGAAAACTATTTCAAGGGTAGACTGTCCACCTGTGCTTTTGGCTTCTGGGTTCAGTATGATGAAGCCCAGAAAGCATTAGTGAGCATTCGATGTGGGTCTTCAGCGAAATTGAAATGAAAGCTCCAGCATCAGCTTGATTTGCGTCGGGGATTTCAGACGAGAAGAAAGCGGGGAGGCGGCTCCAGCTTGCTACACATCTAGCTTTCCCGATGGGGTTTTCTCTGGTTTCTCTGGCTCCCCTCCGGCTGCTACTTGGTGTGCACAAGCAAACTCTGAATGAGCATTTTGTAGTCCTGAAAACGAGGAGCATATGGGCTTTCACAGCCGGTCATATTTTCTTTTATTACTATATTTAAAACAACATCCAAGATTAGGAAAAGAATTTCCTGGCAACTAGCGTCACAGGCTGCGATAAAAATTATTGCTGGCTATCAGTACAGGCTCCTGGACACCTCATGTTGGGGTTTCGAGTCCAATGTCATTGTAATCCGTCCCTCGGCAGATTCACGTCAATGAGGCTGCAGCAGAAAAAGAGATTTATAGCTTGGGTACCTCTTTAGGCTTCTGTTTGGTATGGTCAGGACTTCAGAACTCTCCATGTTTGACATTTGGGGTCACAGACTGTGAAATGTTGGGCCCTGCGTGAGAGGCCGTGGGCTCGGGGAGAGGGACCATTGGAGCGCCACTTCTCTCTAAAGCGTTGTGCTTGGGCCTTGATGTTTATGATTTCATCTTGTCCCCACTGGGAGGGAGGTGATATTTCCCCATTTGTAGGCAAGGAAATGAGCCAATAAAGAAAACTCCCATTTAAATCCGAGTCTCAGGTGAGACTTTCTTCTGCACCACACTCATGGGGCATAGCTGTGTGGGGCTGGACCTGTGGACCGGGGTTCACAGAACGGTGTGTGTGCGGAGAAGCCCGAGACCTCTGAAAGGGACAGAGGACTTTGAAGGGGACCGAACCACCGCAGGCTGCCTACGTTTAGTTGTCCTGACAAGAGCTGGACACACCAGAAAGGGCTCTTCAGATGTCCCGCGTGGGGCAGCCTCCTTCAGGCCTGACCTGCGAATTTTCTGGATGGCGCTGTGCGTCTCCTCGGGGCAGGTCATTCAAAGCCTCCTTTCTACGTTGATGTCGTTTCTCTCCCTCTTGTGTGCGTGTTTAATTTATTTACTGTTCTTCCCTGCAGACCTGCAGGCCTTGCTTTTCTGGAGAAGTTCTGTGTCTCTGGGTCACATGCCACAGCCTCTTGCCTGCTTTTCTCTCAGGTTCCACTGTGTCTTCCTCCCTCACTTGTCCTGTGTCGTGTAGGCCTTTGGAGCGCTTCCTCAGGGATCCCGTTTGCCTTCCCCTCTCCCCTGGGTCCGTGTGCAGACAGTGGTTGGGGTGATAAAGTGACACAGAGGAGTGATGCGCCCCACGAAAGCCCTGTCAGGTTGACCAGCCATTGGTGAGCTTGGGCCTCGAGGCTTTGGCTCCGTAATTGGTCCCGATCTTAGGAGGGTCATATGTACTTCCGGTCACAAAGATCTTTCAGTCATGTGGAAGAAGACAGAAGCTCACGAGAACCACTGAGCTGTTTAAGATGACAGTGGGCAATTTGGACCCAAAGCAGATGTCACGAGCTAGTGGCTCGCAGTCTGCTCGGACACGCTTTCCGTAAACAGCGTTTAAAAAAAAATTAAAGTTGGTTACTATCATTTCCAGATTCGGAGATTTCAGTCTTGAATCTTGATTCCAGCCACTCTTGGCAGCTGAGACATGGGGACGTTGGGCTGCATTTGGACCTCACTGGGGCCGGAGGAGCCGGTGATGGCTCCTCAGCCGAGGTGTGCTCTGTCCAGGGTCCCGTGATCCCCAGGGCGCCCCCGCCCCTGGGGTCCAGTGTTGGCTGCCATTTATTGGTGTCCCGGAGGCTGTTGGCCTTCCATCCAGCTTGCTTTGGTCTTTTCCCACATCGCTGTGGCCTCTGGACGCGTGAGCTCGCCGGCCCTCATCCTAGATGACCAGGACGTGACATGTTGAAAAGTTTGTCATTTCTTCGCAAAAGCAGAGATGAAAAAAGTCATCCCCATGCGGAGCCCTTGCTGGAGTTCTGGTCGAGGTCTGAGGAAGGGGGAGCACATACAGAAACGGAGCACGTAAGGGTCTTTCGGAGAAGTCGAATGAGAGATTGGATTACCTCTTCCATCCTGCCTGAAGTGCTGATCCCTTCTTGTTTCAGTTTTTCACAGATACTCAAAGGATCTCAGCTGGTGTGTGTGTGTGTGTGCGCGTGCGTGTGCGCGCGTGTGTGTGTGCGCGCGTGCGTGTGTGTGTGCGTGCGTGTGTGTGCGTGTGTGTGCGTGTGTGTGCGTGTGTGCGTGTGTGTGTGTGTGTGTGCGTGTGTGCGTGTGTGTGTGTGTTGGAAGATAGGGTGGAGGAAAAAACAGTGAGGTGACAGATAGGGATGTCTTTACCCCAAAGAAGAGTTGCTCAGGCTGTTCCGTGTAGATATTTGGAGAATATTTGGATAAAGAGATAGTTGGGAAGTTTCCACCTCTGGTCTGGTGTTCATTCATGTGTCATTCGTGGAAGCAGACATTTTTTGGTAGGAGTTGTTAATGACCAACTTGCGGAGAGCATGGGATCCCATTCAGCTTCGGAGGTTCTGGTTAAAATCACCCATCAGTGCACATGGAGGTGAGCTGCGGTAGGTCGGGGTAGAGGGCAGGTAGAGGACTTCTCATCCCACGGTTAGTTGGGAGTCCCTGATGGAGCGCCAGAGCTGCGTCTGACCTGCGACCCTGCTGGGGTGTGAAGATTTGGAAGACAGACATGCAGATGCTGATAGATCATTCCAGTGCCTCGTGATGAGGGGTGTGCCCACAGAGCTGTGGGTCATAGCCTGACCCTTGGCCCTAGTCCTGGGTTGGACGGATGCCCCCCCGGAAGGTGACGCACCATTGAGGCTTGAAGGCTGAGTGGCAGGAGGCCAGGCGAGGGCAAGTGGGGAAGAATTCGGAGTGTGAAGCACAGCTGGGGGATGGAGGGGCTGCATCGGGGTGGGCCGCGCTGAAGCTCTCGGGAGGAAGGGGAGACGTGGTGAGATTTATGCTTGCCTGCAGCGTGCTGGCCGGATCTCAGCCCGGCCGCAGGACTGCCCGCTCGGACGCCAGGGAAGCTGTAACCGGGTCGGAAAGTCCTTTCCGATTTTCAGAGGCCGGGGAGGCTGGGACCTGGGATGGCCCAGGCCTCGATTGACCTGCTGCCGTGGGTGAGGCACTTCTCAGGGGAGCTGGCCCTTTGCAGCTCAAAGGACGGGCTCCGATGCTCCAGTGCCGACGTGGGGAGATCGAGCATGGTTAATCAGTTTATCGTTTTGCCGAGCTGTTAGATTAGATTTTGTAAGGTTTTTTTGGAGGGGAGGGAACTTGTAATTTTGCTGAGTTTTATGGAAGTGAATCACGTTTATCAAGATAAATCGTGCAAGAAGTCTGTTTGATTATAACCTCGTTTCTAGGGGAAATCACTGGGCGAGAAGCAGGAAACTTCCTGGGGGGGGGATGCCTGCCGCCGGGTCGACAGGGGAAGGAGCGTGGCTGCTGCTCACACTCGGGGACCCTTAACTGGCCCCTGGCCCCGTCCCGCTGTCAAAGCAACTCTTTTCTCTTGCTTTTCGAGTAAGGGCTGCGGAGTCCTGTGTTCCGTGCTGTGTGCGGGGGCCTCTCTGGCAGGTGGGGGCCAGCTGTCCATAGAACTTTCTGGGGAAGGAGTACCTGCTCCCGGGCACCCCCGCGAATGCCGATGGGGCCGCCCCTTGGGGGCTAACGAGACTGTGGGTGCAGGTGAGGCTGTCCTCCTCGCTCCCCAGCAAAACTGCAGGAGCCTCTCACCCGGCCCTGCGGCCTGTGGCCTCCTCCCTCCGATCCACTGCCTGCAGGGCTGGAACCCATCTCTCAAGTGCAAATCCGGGCCTGTCGTTCCCTGCTTAAAATTCTTCAGCAGGTCCCCAGAGCGTGCGGGGGAGGCCGGCAGCCAAGACCGCTGGCCAGGGCGCCCCTGCAGGCCCGCCCCCCGACCCCTGTGCCCCTGCTTGTGGGGAGACCCCTAGACGGCCAGCCTGGCTGGGCCCCCCTGAAGAAGCACCTTCACCGCTTTAATTTTTCACGTGGATGCCAGGAGCCTAGTGCGAAGGACGCGTCCGTGGTTTCTGTTGAAGGGACCATCGGTTCCTTTTCTGCTTGCATCTGGTTAGGGACCCGTGAGTATTTGGTCAATGAAGAGCCCATACGCTGCATTGCTCTGAGCGTGAAGTGCCAGGAAAAACGAACTTTTCTCGTTTAAGAAACTGACCTCTTTCCGTTAACAAAAATCAATTAAAATCAGACTTTTTTTTTTCCCCTTCATTGCCAGGAGCCCCAGAACTAGAATTTTCGGTCCTAATGACCCTAGAATTCTAGGTGGCGGCTGCACTGACAGTCTCCGGTCGGGGCGGCCCAGTGCGGCTGCCCTTTCCTGATGTATCCGCTTGTTTGCAAGTATTTGCTGGAGGTTGTCCTGTGTGGGGCGCTGGCAGGCGAGGCTGGAAGTGGGAGGGCCGAGCTCGTCCTGCTGTCGGGCAGGGGAGTGGCAGAAGAGTGGGGGGAGTCCAGGAAGACCCCCAGGTTCTGATGCGGGCGGGAGTTTCGGGGAGGCTGAGGGAGGAGCGGGGGGAGGGGAGGGCTGGCGAGTGGAAACCCTGCTGGGCACGTCCAGGCGGAGGTGTCCTTGCGGTGGCTCGGTGCTCAGGAAGAGACTCTGCCTCTCCTCCTCTCCCTCCGTCCCCCGCACACGTGTGCTTGAGCACAAAGGCTCTTTTCGGGGGGATCTCTCTTGCCCACTACCGCCTGTGCTTCCCATGTGGCTTGGGCCTCCCCGGCGGCCTGATGCTCTGTGCCTGTGGGGCCCTGGGCGCCAGGCACTTGTCTACTGTGATTTGTCCCGGGGGGATGGGGGGGACATACCCAGACCCTTCACTGGGGCCTTTAGAGGTGCCGCCTCTTTCAGCGGGAGCCTGGATGGTGGTCCGAGCCATCTGTGCCATGAGGCCTGTGACAGAGAGGAAGTCCCTCTGAACAGTAGAGAACGGGGCCCTCGCCCAGAAAAGCAGAGATTCGAGAAGCGAGGACTGATCCCTTCCAGGCTGTTTGCTGCGCTGTACTCGTTGGAATGCTAAGGTTCCGAGGTGTTAAATGAAGAAGTTTTGTTTGGTCAAGCACGTGTGAAGAAAGAGGACAGACACGTTCTCGACAGCAGACCTTGTCAGAACCTTTAAGAGCGAATGAGCTTTGTACCTCTTCAGGAGCGGGGTTGGTGTCCGGGATTTTCCAAATTTCCTGGTGTGTGGATTTGGAAAAGGAACTGGAACCCCTGTCAATGGCCCATCTTTGCCAATGAGACTAAGTTACACACAGGGGAAGGTATTTCCTGAAGTCTCACGTGTAAGGGCTGGTCTGGAGGGTCGACCCACATGCCTGTCTCTATTCATTTCACTGTCCTGTGCGGGTTGATGCTTCTTTCTGTCTTTGAAGTGTGGGAGGCTTGTCCCTGTGTAACCACGTGTGTGTGTGTGTGTGTGTGTGCGTGTGTGTTCTAAACTGCACTTAAAGTTCTGGTTCCGAGATTACTCAGGCATTCTCTACAGATGGGCAGTTAACCTGTAAAAATCCTGGAAAATACACTGCTCTGTTGATGTGGTTTCCTTATAAGGTAAGAAACATAGAATAACTCAGGGTTTGGGTCTTTAAATTATAAGGATGTGTTAAATGATGAAAGTGATCCGAGTTCTGTGAAAATTCATTGTTCTGGAAAGTATCCTTAAGAATTTCCATGTTGCTGCAGTGGCCATTAAAAAAGATGTATTTTCTGGGACACCTGGGTGGCTCCATCGGTGAAGCGTCTGCCTTTGGCTCAGGTCATGATCCCACAGTCCTGGGATTGAGTCCTGCATTGGTCTCCTTGCTCAGCAGGGAGTCTGCTTCTCCCTCTCCGTCTGCTTCTCCCCCTCCGTCTGCTTCTCCCTCTCCGTCTGCTTCTCCCCCTGCTCATGCTCACTCTCTCTCTCTCAGTGTCTCAAATAAATAAATAAAATCCTTAAAAAATTGTTTATAAAAGATGTATTTTCTAAGAGTGTGGTTGTGCTGTTATTTGTGATCTTTGTAATTTTTTCCCGAAGTTGTGCTTGATTGCAAACAATTGTTTAAAATAAACTAAGAAGGGAGAGCCAGAGGACGAGCATCTTACTGCTTCTGACACGTCCTCAGCTGAGGGACGGTATTTGGACAGTAGCTGACCTGGACACATGCAGTTCCTTTGTAGCCTGATGAAGAACTGAGCCTGTGAGTGACCGTGTGGGCTGTCCCAGGTCACCTGCTGTGGAGCCGTGCTCCATGGGCTCATGCTTGGTGCTCTTGTGTTTTAATGTATCCTCCTGGGTTTCCACACCACCTGCAGGCAGCTGAAAGTCCTTTTCTTTGGAAGATGTGCATCTTTTGTATGAACGGCGTGCGTGTCTCAAAGTTTGTTACTGGTGGGCCCTTGTTCTGGGTCACCATAATTGTCGCTCACTGGACCAGTCCACCACCTTAGTTTAGGTGCTCATCGCTTCTCTCCTGAATTATAATAATCACTTCCGAGCTTGCCTCCCTGCTCCCTGGTTTCTGCCCTGCCCCCCGCTGCCGTTCTTTATCTTCCCAGGAGAGAAAACCCTTCCTGGGGCCTCCGCCTCTCCCTGCCAGGCCCCCTGATGTTTTATGGCCCCTGCCTTCATTCCCGTCCACGTTTCCTGCTCCTTGTTCCGTCATCCTGGACTCTAGCCTTAGGAACTACTTGTTCCGTGGATGATGAGGTTTCAAGCCTCCATGTTCCCCGGTTGTGGCCCCCTAGGACTGACTGCTCCCCACTTCATCCGCTTCTTCCTTCTGGACTCAACTCCCACGTGTTTCATTAGGAAGGCCGTCCAGACACAGCCTGTCCTTACCGCCCGCCCACCAGCCAGTGTGTAACTTAAAGTAATGTGATGGTGAAGAGTGTGGGCAGTGGTTCAAACCCCTGCTGTACCACCTAGGTGCTGTGTGATGCTGGGAAAGTCACTTAACCTCTGTGCTTCAGCTGTGTAAAATGGAGTTAATAATAGTATTTATCTTCTAGAATTGTTAGGATTAAATGAGTTAGCACGTGAAAATCAGTCATGAAAGCGCCAGTATGTAAGTCCTATTATTATTTATATTTTAAATCTTATTAGTTTTTATTAAGAATTTAAAAAAACTAGTCTTACTGGATTTTTATATTCTCATGCTCCTTTCAACGTGCATGGTATATCGTAGTCACTCAATAAATGCTGCTTCTATCAACGAGAGGATTGAAATGATCCGTAAACGCAAAGCGCTTACTCGATGTTTGTCGAGGGACGCCCTGCTGTGGTTCCAGAAAATGATTTACTTCATCACCACATTAGATGTGTCTTTTTGGAACAGTATATAGATATGAACTAATACTTATCTCCTCTTTCACACTCAGGAGCCATCTAGAATTTCACTTGAAAAGTCTGCTTTTTCACTAACAGTTGTAGGGTAGGGCATGACTGTCCTTTTAAAGCCAGTGTGTAGACTGGATGTGGGAATCCTGGGTTTAAGTAAATGACATGTCTGTTCTAATACTTGAAGTGCCTGTCCGAGAAAGCAGTCATTATGCTGGATTATGACGTCCACCTTAAGGACTCAAATGCTTATCATCTATTTGTGCTTTCCAGAAATGGATCGAGATAATCCAAATACGGTTCTCAACTTCCTCATTCTACATCACTGCTTCGGAGTTAATAAATGTCTCGGTGCAATTTTGTGTCTGCACAGAATTCGCATGTTGGTGGTTCAGTTTGTGGTATTTGCTCCAATATATTTGGACTCAGTATCATTTCTCCAGAACTATTTATAGCCCAAGGAACGCTGACAAACTAAGAAACTTAATTTCTTTATTGGTACATTTCTGTTTCTTTATTTGTGTAATAGTAATTGGGCACATTTCTTCTGACCTTGATGATCTCACCTCTATTAGAAGGAGGTTGGAAGGAAACCGAGGTCCAGACCAGCTCTGAAAAACAGAACGTCAGGGGAATTGTCTCGTCACACAATGGTGTATGCAGCCAGCGTCCTGTAAAGTGCCCGTGTCCACAATGGAATCATTGACATCTGCACTGTGTGGACTTGTTCTCGGAGAGGTGCCCTAAAGAAGGCCCCGTGCGAGGGGTGGCGGTGGTGGTGGCGGCTCCGAGGGCCTCCGAGTGACCTGAATGAGGCCAGCCGGGAACGAGGACAAGGCTGTGAATGATCCTTTTGTAACATGGTGAAATGAACTGCTCACAAATGGTCTTGTCACAAAGAGTGTTGTTTGGTCAGACTGGCCATGATGGAGTCAAGAGTTTTTAGAAAAGTTTCATTTAGTGACTAATATTTGGACTCAGTGGCAAGATGAAAAAGACTCTTCTGTACTCAGAAGGACTTCGGATGTCAAGAAGGCTACCGTAGCAATACTCCCGTAGTGTGAACGTGATGAGAGAGCGTGACTGCTCTGGCTGTGGGTGGCCAAGTTCTCTCCCCAGGGTTTTGTCCCACAGAAGGATCTACTTTGCACGCTTACCTGTCCTGTTACACGCTCATTTTCCATGCATACGATGGAAATCGCACGTGAGCATCTACCACTGATTTTCCTAGTATGTCTGTCTTTATATATTAATTTACTGGAAAAAAGGTGGTTTGTTCTCTCTGTCTTGTCTGGTTTTCTTAGGAGAGCCTATACTTCTGGCAATGGTTCTGCTATGATGTCATTGCCTCTGAGCAAGTATAAATTGCTTATTTTATCGGACCGGTTCAGAGAATTTCATTCGAATGAAATCTTTGTATTTAGCATTTTTTCCCCATAAGTGGGCCATTGACTGGGTTTTAACAACTGTTTTGATGAATACGTTGTCCTGTTATAAAAGGATTTCGCTCTTAAAGTTTGTTCCTTGGGTTGTGCTGTTTTCGTCTTCTCAAAGTTATTTAAAATGAAAAGAATGAGCACCTCAGGGTTGGAGGCTGAAAATCCGAGTGAGCCCATGGTTTCGTTTCAGGCCTGGAGTCTCCACCAGGATCAGTCCTCCCGGGGAGAGCCCCCCACAAGGGTATATTAGTTTTGATGGAGTTTGTTTATTCCCTGATTGCAAAAAACAAAAACAAAAAACAAAACAAAATACCCAATGTAAAATGGACTACAACTACTACAACAAACTGGTGGAGGTAAAAATCAAGAAGGTGCTGCTTGGGGTCTCGGAGGGGGTCCTGCTGCCTGCCGGCCCCACCGTCCCTAAGCCCAGCCTGGGAGGGGAACATTTTTTCTTGTCCTTGTCTGTTTGGAGCCCTCTTGGGAAGGCTTTTGAGCCTGTGGGTTCTGGCCGTTTCAGAGGACCGGCTGGCTTCGAGCTGGCGTCTGAAGTTGGGGTCAGGTTGCCCCACCTCCACCTCCTTCCCCTTCCCTTCGGTGGGATTTAGGGAGTGGCTAACGAGAGGCTCCGAGCCATGAGGTCCTTCTCTTAGTGTTGGTGAGGGGAGGGAAGCCCTTTCCCTTTTGTGAATCCTGCCCGATGCTTTCCTGCACGTACTTTTGATTTTTGTCTTGGAGTCTGTCCAGTTGCGTGGTGGGTTTCCAGGAGGGGGTCTTCCAGATGTTCTTTCTTGAGTAGAACAGCAGCTCTGAGCAGCCGACTTGTGGCCTTTTGGACTGTGGTGTCCGGTGCTGGTAAAGCCACCGGATGGAGGTTTTTGTGTCACCGGAGTCAGGTCTGTGTTGGGCTGGGAAGTCGGTGGCCAGGTGCAGGGTGCGGGAGCAGGCAGAGGGTAGGGGTGGAGGGCATGGAGTGGCTTTGGATCTTGCGCGTGGTCCGTACCCTTGTTATACCTGGATAACTTACGTCGTAGGGGTTTTCATGAAGGCCAACGAGGTCGGGTGGAAAGCACTCTGAGCACAGTCATTACTGGCGTACAGTCAGGGAACAGTGGGGGCGGTCCTCACGGGGGCCACGGACACCCCCTTCCCGCCTTCCAGGATTCTAATGTCATGCCTATTTTGCCCATGTTGTTGTGCAACCTGATAGGAGCCGTCAGCTTCGTCTTCTGCTTAGTTCATTATGACTCTGCCCTCCTTATAAATTCATTCCTTATATTACTTTTATGATGTTTTCTTTAACCTTACTGCACGTACTCACAGACCAAGTTGTAAGTAGAACTAAAATGGAAATTTGATGGAGCATCTGAATCTGACAACCGCCCCCCCATTAACCCAGGTGGGCCCACCTTCCTTAGGAGTGTCATTTATTTTTCGAGCTATGCAGTAAAGAAGCAGAGTTTTTCTTGACTTCTGAAGCCCATTTCCTTTAAACTCTTCCGTGTTTAGTGTGTGGCTCAATGTCTTTTGAAACGATTGCTGTTTTTGAACTGGTGTGTATATCACATTTTGAGTCTGGAAAACTCGTTATCTGACAAATCCTCCACTTGTAGGATTTTGCAGATAACCAAGAACAATCCATTAGAATGTATTGCTTTGGCTGGAGGCCAAGAATGTTGGCTCATTCGTTTGGGGTGTGATATTTAAAGAGGCCAAAGACCAGAGGTTTAATTCCCAGATGGGCCAATTAGTGGAGCTTTGTTCTACAACATCAGGTTGAACCTCAAACCCCAGCCATCTGTCTTTGAAAACGCATGCCATCAGCCACAAGGGGCATGGATCACAGTGGTCAAAGTCTGGATGGAGCAGCAGAAGACTGAGGGCCACTTGCTGCGAGGAGAGATCTGGGGCCTCCTGGGTGCAGGCGGGTGGGTCATTAGAATCAAGCTACAGGGAGTGCTGGAGAAGACTGGCCAGGAAGCTATGAAAATGCTGAATAAGAAGTGTTAAGGGATAGACTTGAGTCCAGAAGTCAGGAACGCTGGGAAATTCTCGGATGTTTTCGTTCTGACCATGTGTTTGTGAATGAGTCCGCCATGCAAGATAGGGGGAAAGTACCGAGAGGAAGGAGTATGGCCATTTTCTGATGAGCTTAGGTCTTCAAAGAAAGTGTACCAAAGACAGAGGGTGGACGATCAAGGGCCCGGCTGTAAGCAGAACGTCTCCCATTCACAGCTCTGTCCTAAGCACTCTTGTTTGACCTCACCGTAACCTGATGAGGCAAATGCAATTATTGCCATTTCACAGATGAGCACATCAAGGCGCTGAACTTGGAGGTATTGCCGTGAGTCACGGAGCTACTTCAGTGGCCGAACGGGGATGTGGAGCGAGGCGGTCTGATTCGGGAGGGGTCTGAGACTTGCAGAAGATGCCGTGCACAGTAAAAAGGTGGTTAACAGAGGCGTCCGGAGCCAGCAGAGAGGCTCGGCCCCTCTGGACGGCCCCAGTGGAGGGCAGCGATAGACCATCAGCTTTGCACTCCTGTAGTCTGTCTTTTACGTACATGCTGAGAAGCCCGGAACGGTCAGAGTGTGTCGGGGGAGTATTCAGGAAGATGTAGGTTTTCTAAATGAATTTCAGCCTCGCAGCCTAACCGATTCCTTCCCAGGGCCCTGAGGACACTTTGGGCAGAGGTCGTTGCCCCATCTTAGGGATCTTTGAGGAAGCCCCGAGAAGACAAAGGATGCCTGGAAGGTGGGGGAGGGCAGACGTGTGGCTCGGTGTGGAGAAGTGGGGGGATGCCCTGCTTAGGAGGAGCTGGGCTCTGCACACAGGTCTTTGAGTAGACCTGTCCAGCCACTCGATCCCCCGCTGTCTCCCACGATGGGGACGCGCTCTGACCTTGCTCTCCAGCCACTAGATCCCTCATCTTCTCTCGCAGCCACATTTGACAGGTCGGTTACCTGTGTCTCCACACTTGTGCCGAAGGAGCCCGGATGATAAAGCGGGCGTCCGGAGGAGGATGCTAAATGGGGACAGTGTAATTGTCTGATGTCAAAGAAAGTTTTCTCTGGTCCGTGAGTAACCCACATTTGGACGAGCTCAGGAGTAGGATGGGTGGGACTTTTCCCAGCGTATTTATTTCAGTTTGTCTCTGTGTGAGCGCTTTGCCTCGTCTCGGGCCCGTGGGGAAGGATCCCCCCGCAGGGCCCCTCGCAACCCTTTCCAGCTCTCAAATCACGCGATCCATCCTTTTTGAGAAAGATGCCTTCTACCTCTCCAGCCGCCCGCGGTTCCCTGGTTACCGTGGGAACCATCCTCTGATGATCCCGTCAAGAAATAGGATGTAACTGGGTGTCTAACCGTATTTTCCAGACGTAAGACAAGCACCCAACTTCCTTTTAAGAATTCTTCTCGAGCAGTGGGGGGCTGAGCACGGCTCCTTCTCGTTCTGGTGTTTTCTAAGATCGTGCTTGCGGAGGAATGCCCTTCGCTGGGTGTTTCCGGAACCTAGAGGGTTCGCAGTCCCCCCCACACCGCCGCGGCGACCAGTGTGTCCCTGTGAACTCTTGCCTGCTCTTGTGCTCTGTCTGCGGCAGTTGGGGGGAATTTGGGGTATTTTGAATTGTAATTTTAGAAAAATGCAGAATTATAGTTTCTTGAGGATTTACACTTATTTTGGACACAAAGCGTCTGTGCCAGGTCAGTGCGAGGATAGGACAAGTCAGTATTTCTGCTACTTTTGCCAAACTTTTCTCGCTGGTCCAGGATTGGGGGGACATTGACCCCTCCTCAGCAGGGGGCACGTGGGACCGCCCCACGCTTCCAGCTTCTTCACCACTCTCTGCCTTGCCCGGGAGGACCCATGTCACCACACCTCCTGCCCTTGCCTGTTCAGTCACCACAGGCAGCCTTGAGTCGCAGGGCGTCCGTCATGCCCCTGTCCCGGTCCTCAGGGACTCCTTTCCAACGCGGTCCCTGCCCCTGGAGTGCACGGAGCCCACGTAGTCCTCAGCGAAATCCCCTGCTTCCCGACCTGGTCTGTGAACATCCCCTGCCCCGTTCTTGCGTTTTGGGAACCAGATCTCTGCTGAACACACCGCTCCTCCTGCAGCCCAGCCAGGTGGCTGCGGTCTTCCCTCCTGGCCCTCGAACCGCGGCTGGGGACGAGGTAGTGCCCTCCCCGCAGCATCCGTCCCCGTCCTCCCCGGAGCCCATGCTCTGAATCCGGGGTCTCTCGTGGCCCCTCTGCCTCCCGTCGTCCTCATCTGCTGCCGGCTTGTCGAAGACCCTTGTTTCGGGTTCGCTGTCCCCGGCTGAGCAGCGCCCCTGCCAGGTCTCCGGGACGCCCCTATTCCTGCTGACCTCCCGGGAACTTGTCTCCCGCCGTCCTCAGCCAGCGGGTCCCTGCTCCGGTGTCTGATGCTGCTGCGATCACCTCCGCCTGCCCTTGGCTCCCTCCAGCCCCGACAGCGCTCACGCCAGCGGGATCTTCCCTTCACTGAATGCTCCGCCTCTTCACAGTCCTGCCGTCACCCCGCCTCCTGTCTCCCGACTCCTGTCCTTCACCAGCTTCACTCCCAGGACCAGCCTCTAGGTCACCACCGAGGTGTGTGTCCTCATCGCCCTCGTCCGCCTCATACGTACTTGGCCTTATTCCCCTCAGTGGCTCCCCTTCCCATTTCCATCAGACTGAAAGCGAAGTCATCACGCCGCTGACTGTAAGGGGTTATGCAGCCCTCCACTGCCTTCTGACCGCATCCCTTCCTTTCTTTCTCACTTGCTCTGCACACATCCTTGCTCTTTCTCGATATAGTCTCCGGTGCCTTCCATTGCAGAGCGTTTGCTTTTGCTGTTCCCGCCTCCTGGAACTCCCTTTCATTTCCAGCCATAAATCTGGGTGGCTCACTCCCTCACAGGTCTTTCCTCAAATCTCGCCTTTTTAGAGGGACTTCGCTGACCCCCCCCAGGTTCACTTTGAACACCTCCTCTTTCAACATGATTATTCCTTAGCCTTTCACGTTATCTCAAGGAGTGCCTGTTTTGCTTATCTTATTTCTCGTCCTTTCTCCTGCTAGAGGGTAAGTTCCAAGAGGCCAGAGGTCTTTGTTCTGCTCACTGCTTATTCCCAGACCCCAGACATAGGTTGATGCATGGCGGAGCCTTATAAATATTTGCTAAACAGAAGAATGATTCTTTCTTTCTCTCTCTCCCTCCCTCCCTCCCTTTCTTGATTTTATTTATTTATGTGAGAGAGAGCACAAGCAGGGGGAGCCACAGAGGGAGAGGGAGAAGCAGACTCCCAGCTGAGCAGGGAGCCCAATGCGGGGCTCGATCCCAGGACCCTGAGATCATGACCTGAGCCGAAGGCAGACACTTCACTGACTGAGCTACCCACGCACCCCAAGAATGCCTATTCTTGCTGCATTTTTTTAAAAAAGATTGTACTATTTATTTGAAAGTGGGACCACGCATGGGAGGAGGAGCAGAGGGAGAGGGAGACAAGCTGACTCTGAGCTGAACGGGGATCCTGACGTGGGGCTCGATCTCACGACCCTGAGATCATGACCTGAGCCCAAACCAGGAGTCAGACGCTTAACCAACTGAGCCACCCAGGTGTTCCCCCTTGCTGCGTTCTTTTGGCTTAAAGTTATTGTAAATCTGTTTGCCACAAAGCTCTAATAAAGCCAATTATTTTATTTCATGTTTCCTCTGAAGTATATTTACTATATATGTCAACTTGATTTAAGACCATAATAACAGGGAAGGCAGACAATGCAAACAGAAGAGAGCTCCTACAGGTTCTCCTGCTGTTTCATTTAAGGGAGCCCCATTCACAGTACAGCTGTCTCTCCATACGTTTGGAAACGTGGCAGTTTATTTATTTATGTGTTTCCTGCCTGATTACAAAACCAAAAACGAAACAAAAATGATTTAAAGGGGCCGATTGGAAATATGATGTTGTAATCTAAGGTGCTGTTTCAAATGCTGGGTGATTTGAATAGAATGTACATTATTTATGTGACTGTTCTCTTTTCTAAGAAGTGCTGTATAGATTGTGGTGTTCCCTGCCTGAGCTGTGGTGTTTCGTATTTCAGTTCTGCTTCTCTTGTTTGGGCGATAAGGTCTCTAGTCCTCCAGTTATGAGCTAATTTATATCCTAAGGCCAAAAAGCCATTGACTGTTTGACAACTTCCTTGATTCAAGTCAAATTAATCATTCAGCCGTTTGGTATTTTACTAGAAGTCCATGGATTCTGTGCCCTCCTGCTTATTGCTCGTAGACTATAAAGCGAAGGCTGGAGCCTATTCTGGTCCATTCTGGTTTCTCTTAGTCACTCAGTCCACCAGTGTGAAGATTCAGGGCAAGATTGATTGATTGATTGATTGATTAAAGATTTTCTTTATTTATTTGACAGAGAGATCTCAGCAAGGGGAGCAGCAAAGGAAGAAGGAGAAGCAGACTCCCTGCTGAGCAGGGAGCCTGATGCTCCCTTGATCCTAGGACCCTGATCCCAGGTCTTGATCCCAGGACCCTGAGATCATGACCTGAGCTGAAGGCAGACGCTTCACCGACTGAGCCCCCAGGAGTCCATCAGGGCAAATTTTAAAAAACATTTCATGGGGCAGCTAGCTGGCTCAGCTGGTGGAGCGTGTGACTCTTGATCTTGGGGTTGTGAGTTGGGTGTAGATAGAGATGGCTCAAAAATCTTAAAAAAAATACATTTTAGAAATGAACATACTAGAAAATTAACATTTTCGGGGGGGTACAGTTTAATGAGTTGTTTTTTTTTTCTTTTTTTAAGATTTTATTTTGCAATTATTCGGGTTTTGTGGAAGCTCAGAGCATTCCCATGGGCCCTTTCCCTGACTTTCCCTGTTGTCAGTGGCTTCCTTAACTGGGGTGAATTTTCCAAACCAAGAAATTAGCGTTAATGAGTAATGTTAATCAGTAATCAGTAATGTTAATGAGACCAGATTTTATTTGGATTTTTACTTGTTTTTCCACGACTGTCCTTTTTTGAATTCCAGGATCCAGTCCAGGATACCATATTTCACTTGGTCGTTTGTCTTCCAGTCTCCTGCAGGCGACAGTGACTTTCACGGATGGAGGAAGGGGGTTAAGTTAGTGCTGTCTTGACATCGTGACAGTGTATGGGTTTAAAGCCGCTGGAACGTTGGGGCTGGTGGGACCTGGGCGACATTCCGACCTGGGGGTTCTGGGGGGCGCTGGGCTGGCCCTGTAGGCTGCGTTTGGCTTACACGGTGTTGGACATAGCATTTGAATTAGCTGCCCAAAGTAACAGTTAGATTTTCCAGAAAAAAAAAATACCCTGCATTTTTGGCTTCTCTTTAAGAAATGGGCAGGCCCTGCCGCCCCAGGTCTGTTCACGGACTGGGAGGATCCCGTGGCCCCGGGAGGTGCCGCCCCTTCTCTTTGGGCAGCTGTGTTCCGGGTCACGTCCGATGACGCCCCTCACCCAGACGCGGTGCCCTGCGGGGCAGGCTGCAGCAGGCCTACCTTCGCTCTGCACAGATGCTGGCAGACAGAGGTGCAGGAGAACCCCCTCAGCTCCATCCCCCGCCTCGTCTCCGTGTATCTTTGTTGTGTCCCACGAACACCGGAGTCGGCCGCGCGGTCCCCCCAAAATGGCGTCTTGCAGTTACTTCCTGTTCCGCCGCACATGCTTCTCTAAGATAGCACACGAGTTGCTCACACTTAAAGTCAGGTGATTAAGCTGGAAATCCAGATTTATGACCCCTCTTGAGAAACAAGATCATCTGGGGCTGCGTTCTCCCCTGGCGTGGTGTCCTGGGCTGGGGCAAGGCTGACCCCTTGGAAGGGCACTGGCTCTCTGGCCCCTTAAGCCCCGTCGTGGGGCTGGTCCCTGAGGGCACCGCAGTTTGCAGTGCTGCCCGAGGTTATTAGCTTGGGAGTCAGGGGAGCCCCAGTGTTTCCTTCTGGTGTTTCTTGATAGTTATTCTGGACAAGCAGTTACTGAAATAACTCCTGCCAGTGACCGAGGAGAAGGGACTTTGGGACAGGGGCTTGTGACAGAAGCAGAGAGGGTAGGGGGTGCTGAAAGTCCGCCATCTGGTCCTCTGCTCTCACCCCACCCTCAGCTCCTGGACGCGCCGACCGTTCCCGTCTGTGTAACCTCAGGTTTAAGGACGGGTGTAGCCCAGTGTGCCGCTCCACAGCTCAAACACCGCATTTAGAGAATTGGCTGGAAGCTACAGGGGTGACTTTCAGGCAGTCCCTGATGGGCATCCCTGTGATCTCATCCCAGGAAGTGTGTAAGGGGAGGGACGAGAGGCGAGCACTCCCTTTTTGGATCATGGGAACAGGGATCGATTATTAAAGGGGTGTTGTGTGTGTGTGGGACTCCAGGGTTCTAATGTGTGTGGCCACCATGGTCGCTGCTGGTCATTCACAGCTGCTCAGCCCTCGAAATGTGCTGGTCTGAGCTGAGGTGTGCTGTAGCTGTGAGTACACACTGGATTTCAGAGGCTTACTATGCAAGAAAGAGTGTGAAATGTCTCATTAATAATTTTCATGTTGGGGGCGCCTGGGTGGCTCAGTCGGTGAAGCGTCTGCCTTCGGTCATGACCTCAGGGTCCTTGGATTGAGCTCTACCTTGGACTCCCTGCTTGGCGGGGAGCCTGCTCCTCTCTCTCCCTCCCCCGCCCCACCTCTCGTGTTCGTGCATACGTGCTCTCGCTCGCTCGCTCAAATAAATGTAATTTTCATGTTGCTTTGCTTAATTGATAATGTTTTGGATATATTTGGTTCAGTGAAATAACTTCTTAAAGTTGCTTCCATCTTTCTTTTCTTAACTCTTTAAAAATGTGGCCACAAGAAAATTCAAGCTGACACAGTTCATCTGTTTCCATTGGACAGAGCCGCTCTAGACTCTGCTGGATTTGACGGTGAGAAAGGGCGAGCAGCCCGTCTTCTAGGCCTTGCTGAAGTCAAATGCAAAGAACGAAAGTGATAGACCATGAATGGTGAATTGTTTTTACAACCCGTGGCTGTAATCAAGTTTATGCTTTGTTAATGTGTAATACTGTTGCATTAGTGGCGTGGCAGTGTAATCCAAGGTCCTCTCATTGACTCTGGGGTCACTTAATTTTCCTCCCTGAGCCTCAGATCCCTGCCCTGCAAGAGAGGGACAGTGGCGATCCACAGTATTGACCGAAGACTGGGGAAGGTCACACGTAAAATGTCTAGCATTACATTGACAACACACTCTCAGTATAGTAAATTATGTTTACTTTTAATTATCATTCCTGGTAGTAGGGAAAAAATCTCATGGATCGCTTCTGTGTGTTAGGAATAAGGCGCCCCAAAAATACCAGAAGAAGGCACCTCTGCTTTGTGACATGATGCTTTCTACCAGAAATCGTGTGTAAATGGATTTTTTTTCCCTGTTCACTACTTGTGACTACACGCCAGAGATTGTTATTCCCAGCACCTCAGTCTTTTCTGTTGCTGGGGCTCAGGAATGATTGAAACCCAGCAGTGGATTAAATGGCAGATACGCTGTTTGGAAAATATTGGACCCCTTGACTGTTGGCAGACGCTGGAAACGTGTCCAGGGGACAGTGTGACGTAGTCTGTCTGTTTCTGCAGACACGATCAGGGAACGGCAGCCGGCCAGGTGAGGACAGGACCCAGAACCAGCCCGAGGAAAGGTCTGACCTGCTCTTCGCCTGGCCCATCCGTCTGTGGCTTTCAGGCGCACACAGGGGGTACTTTGTGATTGATTGATTGATTTTTAAGGTGAGACGAAGTAAGTATTCCATGTCTTCAAACCATGACATGTGTCTTGGGAAACTTATCCAGCTTAGTCGGTAATGAATGTGTGCAATCCTAGGGAGTCTCTATACGGAATTAACCGTTGCAGAAGCTCTGAGTGAAGACGGGGCACCAGGAAGGACTGGGAGTTTAGTGGGTTTTTATTCCTTTTCCTTTGGTCATAAAGGAATCACAGCCCAGAAGCTAGGAGTTTGAGACTTGTAAGACCCACAGATAAGGGTGCATAGATTGGAAATGTGTTTTGTTTTTTGTTTTTTTCCTGAGAGCTTGTCAATTTTCCCCTTAAATCTATTAAAGGCACTACATTCATTGTTCTCTGGCTGACATCCGTGTCTCCTGTGCTACAGCCAGAAGGCAAGTTTTCAGTCTCCCACTTTGTGCTGTTTGACTTTGCTTGGCAGTGACTTTTCAAACAATTACTAGAACTCCTTGTTGCTAGACTTCCGCAGTAGCTACGGACAGGCTCGTTACATGCAAATGCTGCGGGTGGGACACGTAGACATGCTTTGCAAGCTAAAACTCCTTTGTGACATGGAAGCTCTTGTTACGAACCTGGCCATGGCCACTGGCCATGAAATTCACCTGGAATCACCCACGGAGCCCAGCCAGGCCTCCTGCCATCCCAGCTCGGTGGGTGTGGGTGGTGCTTCTGTGACGGTTCGCCCCCCCCCCCCCCAACCTGGAACTCAGCCAGCATCTTGTGGCCATCAGGAGCCTGACTCTGTCCCCCAACCACACATTCTGGTTGTTCTGCTGAGGCTACCACAACCACTGTAAAGGGAACCCTCTGATTTCTGATGGGGGGCCTCTCTTCCTGAGTTCTTCTTGTGGTAAGTAATGTATCATATTATGACTATATAATAATAACAGTGATCATAGAAACTAACAATTGATTGCTTAAATATGTGCTAGATACTCCTGTAGTTAATTTGCTCTCTTTGATCTTCTCAACCCCAGAAGACTGGTGTTGGTATTGTCCCCATTATACAGATGAGACAACTGAGGTGCAGAGAAGCTGAATGACTTGCCCGTCCTCAGGCAGGAGTCTGTAAGAACCTAGCTCAGTCAGAGAGCAGCTCCTGAGCTTTTACCCTGCTCGCTTCATGAGCTCTGCTTCTGTTGTTTTCCTTCTCACCCGCCACACATCAGAGTATTCCTTCTCTTCAAGTGCAGGTTCTACCTCTGAAGTGACATTTTCATTAAGGACTGCTGCCCGCTCTCTCGTGTGCTTTTATCTCTCCTGATCGGAGCTGACCGAAAGATGTCTGGCCTGTCTCTACAGTTTAGCCCTTTACAATGTATTTTTTTCCTGATTATTCTTTGTGCATTGATCTCGATGTTTCGGACTTTGTGAGTACTTCAAATGTGGGGGCATTTTGTATGCTTCTCTCGAATTTTCCAGACTACTTGGTATAGTAGCAGGGGAGCTCATTAGAAAACACGAAAGAAATAGGGATAGAGCAGTGGGGGCAGAAACACTTGGTTGGCTGACTGGCCCCTTCACTACCCTCTTTGCCTTATCCTATGGAGTGGTGATTAGTCTGAGAGTGGTTCTTAACCACGGGTGATTCTGTCCTCAAGGGTACATTTGGGACGTCTAGAGATATTTGCGATTGTCACTGCCCGGGGTGGGGTAGGCTGCTGCTGGTGTCTGTGGGTAGAAGCCAGGGCTGCTGGCAGACATCTGTAATGCACACGACAGTCCACCCAACAAGGAATTACCTGGCTGCACTGTTAGTAGGGCTGAGGCTGAGACTCCCTGGCCCAGAGAGATCTGTACGGTACATTCTAGCCAATTACATACAAGTGAAAGAACACTGAGGCTTTCTGTGGAAGTTCCATCTTTCTGATTCAGGAGCTGTCCTTTCCTGTTTTCGGGTGTTTTGCCTTCCACATGGGCTTGAACCTGTGGGTTCAAGATGGGGCATCCATCTTGTAACCAGAGGTTACCAAAGGTGAAGATCAAAGTCAACACACTAAGGATGGCGGAGTGAAAAGATGAAAAGTGATTGGGTTTTCTCTTACTTGTAGCCACACACATTCCTAACTAATGTACCACAGAAACTTTACTGAGGAAGGACCTAAACCCAATGTCTCAGCTAATCAAGAACCTCTACTCCACATTTCCTCTACATTTGCAGGGACGTAATTCACTGTGTAGGGAGGAGATTCTGATATTGTTGCAGACTTTTAGTCATTTTAAAGTTCTCCCTTACTCTGAGATCTGTCCTGAAGTTTCTACGCATGGACCTAGTCTTAGGCGTGGCTGGAATTTACCTCAGCAGATTCTCCCACATTTTCAGAGATGTCCATGGGAAGCCATATTTTTTTTTTTTTTTTAATTTGAGAGAGAGAGCACAGAGGGAGAGGGAGAGAGAGAAGCAGACTCTGCTGAGCAGGGAGCCCGATGTGGGGCTTGATCCCAGGACTCCGAGATCACGACCTAAGCTGAAGGCAGATGCTTCACTGATGGAGCCACCCAGATGCCCCTGTGGGAAGCCATCTTGATCAAGTTGGCAAGGTTGCTGACAGAAACCTCTTACAAATATTCTGGACAGGTGTAGATCTAAAAAATAGTACCCTTTTCTTGGACCAGCCTTCAGAGCTGGAGTTCTAGTGGCAAAGCTTTTTGTAAGAGGATGTCACCTCTAGGGCCCTGAGCCCATTGGGTTCTTACACAGAATTCAGAATCGGTGCAGATACCCTAGAGCTTCTCATGTTCTGGACTACATAGAAGAGCCAAGGAAGAAGCTTTCAGTGGCTCGAGTGCCCCTATCCTGTTGTCCGTCGTATGGACAAGATGCCAGGAAAGTTTCCTTCCTCTTCATTACCTTTGTTTTCTGTCCAATCAGCAAACGAGTAAGTGCCTCAAAACCTTTCTGAGGAAACATCTTGACTTGTCTTTTCCTTCTTGGCCTTCTGTGCGATGTGGGATGCTGCTTCGGCTGAATATCAAATTTTTAAAAAATTAGGGTAAAAACACATAATTTACCATACTAACCACTTTTTTTTAAAAAAGATTTTTATTTATTTATTTGACAGAGAGTTTACAAGTAGGCAGAGAGGCAGGCAGAGAGAGAGAGGAGGAAGCAGGCTCCCCGCTGAGCAGAGAGCCCAACGTGGGCCTCGATCCCAGGACCCTGAGATCATGACCTGAGCCAAAGGCAGAGGCTTTAACCCACTGAGCCACCCAGGCACCCGATACTAACCACTTTTAAGTATACAGTTCAGTGGTAAATAGATTCACATTTTTGTGCAACTGGTCTCTAGAATTTTTTCTAGAAGTTTCTAGAACTGTTTTGGTTGCTTTGCCGACTACCTTTCCTGGTGGTGTAGGGTGAGATGTATCTTTATCATATACCTGTGCAATTACTGTTTGCCCTGCTGCTTGTTGCCTCCTACAAAACACTTCTCCTGAGGCTTCTGGTCCAGGGAGGTGGCTCTTCTGGTCAGATGTCCTCCCTGCAACACTGCTGGGCCAGCGGCTCGGTGAGCGCGCTCAAGTTGTCCTCATCTTGACAAGCACACAAGGCGGGAGTCTGAGCAGATGGGGTGTTTGAAAAACCAGAGATTTGCTTTCACGAGAGGGGGTGTCAGGGGCCAGCACGTCTTCTCGGCTGATAGGGTATATAAAGCTCACCACATAACTCCGCTGAAAAGCTTCCTGTTTAGTAGCAGGTCCTGCGAGGCACGAGGGACAGGGTTGCTTTTCCTGGCACTTCTCCCTCCCCCGACCCCATATGGTGGCTCCCTTAGTTCTCAGCACCTCCTGGCAGCCCCTTCCTTGTCTTGCTGGGGTGGAATCACAGGTGTCGGGTGCTGTTTAATTTTGAGTTAATGGGGCTTTCTGCTACTGGGCTCAAGTTGTTTCTTGAATTCATGAATTAGTCATCAGGCAGGCGCCCTGGGAGTCTGTGGTCTTTTTCTTTGGAAGGATGCTGTTCGTGCAAGCTTTAGGAAGCGGTGGTGGGAAAGGCTGGATTCTCTTCAGGGCCCCTTCACAGCTTTTTCCTTCCTTCCAGCTCTTCCCTGTGCAGGTGGGTGCACGCCTCACTGCAGGATGGGGGATTCTAGAGGGATTTTCTCTCAGGCTGTTGTGGAGGAGGCTGTGTTTGGAGACAGCAAACCCTGTAGCACGTGTAGGAGTTGAGGAACGTCCGTTATTGGACGATTTTTCCCAGGAAGGCTAACCTCTAGAATAACGGAAATTGAATCGGATAATTGGGATTTCCTGGTTGAAGTGATAATGTCAGGTTCTGTTTTTTTTTCAACAGCTGAGAAAGCGCTTTTGAGATTTCTTCACAAATAGATACCACAGAACTCAAAACAGTCTAAAAGCACATAGATATTCATGGTGTTATTCTTCTGATTATTTAATGTTTAATACGCCGGAGGAGCTTTAGCTTACTGTCCATGAGCAGGGGTGAGTCCCCCAGTTCAAGGTAAACAACATGTAATTATGTGTTTAACAAAGTAGGAAGTTCCAAATACTTCCTTAAGTTTGAACTGCTTTTCTAATAAGCAGGTGGTAAATGAAGTCAAGTCACAAATATTTCAACTTTGCTCATTAAAGATGGGCTGATGTCGTATAAGGTTCACATTGTTTTTGGTGGGAGGTTATATAAATGCTTCCGATTTCTAGGTGCGATCATCTCAGAGTTTGAAATTGTACACTTTGTGATTTATAGCAGCACGGGATGAATTTTTTCAGTTAAACTAAATTTGATTGTAAGCTTTTCAACTCCCAAACTTGGACTAACTTGTCCTATTCACTGATTTTGTCCCTATCGGGAATATGAGAGATGTGTCTTCTGTGCATTAAAAAAATTTTTTTTTGGTAATACAAAATATCAATTAAAAAAAAAAAACTTCAGCTAATCCATAGGCGAATTAACTATTTCTGAACTAAATGGGGAATACAACTTAGGTTGTGTTTTGCCGGCTGCTTTAAAAAACATCAGCAGAGGGGCACCTGGGTGGCTCAGTCATTAAACATCTGCTTTTGGCTCAGGTCATGGTCCCGGGATCCTGGGATCGAGCCCCGCATCGGGCTCCCTGCTCGGCGGGAAGCCTGCTTCTCCCTCTCCCACTCCCCCTGCTTGTGTTCCTGCTCTCGCTATCTCTCTCTCTGTCAAACAAATAAAAAAAATCTTAAAAAAAATCAGTATCATATTGGATGTAATTTTTCTTCTATGAAATAAAAGGTGGATGTTATTTTTGGGTGAAGCGTTGCGGCTGTCTTACACCTTTATTTCTGGTCCTATTTGATAGAAACAAATGGAGAACATGAAGGTAGGAGATGTGTGACTTTATTGTGAATGTGTAAAAATATCTCGTGTTTTCTATTTGCTAAGGGTTGGAGTACATGCTGTAGAAAAATGAGTAAAAATTAGAAAATTAATGAATCCAATAACCTCCTACCTATGATAGTGAAACCTTGAAATACCTACAAAGCATATCCTAGCTGACACAAAAACTCTGTCTTACCACCCTAAGGATGGGCTGTATCTCTGAAGTGAGCATACGTAGTCACGGGCTGCTTATGTGGGAATCCATAGCTTGTTCAAGGCTGGTCCCCTAGCAAACAGCGGCAGCGTGTACTATGCATTTCAGAGAAATAATGCCAGGAAACGCATTGCAAAACAATGAAACGTAGTATATAAGCAGTGTAAGAAACATAATGACCCACAGAGGGGTCCACGGTGGAAATAGCAGTCATGGGCTGGTCCCATGCGTTCATACAGGCAGGTGTTGCGGCGGTCTCTGAAGGGGGCAGTTTTATTATATGGCCCTCGCCTAGAATACCGATGGTTTCCCCCAGTTTGAAAACTAAATGGGAATGTATAATCCTGCTATATAGGATTTGTTCTGTGCCGTTGGGATCATCATTTGTCCTTTGCTGCTGGGACGAGCTTTGGGCACCTTGGCTGCAGACTTACTGGGTGTTACAGAGAGAGGCATCCTGCTGGCTTGCTCACGCTGGGCAGAGTCTCTGCAGGCCACCGTGGCTGAGACCCCCCCCCCCATGTCGGCCAGCAGGGGAAACCGGGGTGACGCGGGCTCTGTGACCAGGGCTGACCTCATTTGGGGCTGGGGCTCCGAGCCTCTTCCGTGCTGTCGGGGAGCTGGGCTTTCAGGACAGGCGGCTTCCCGGACACCCTGGGCTCACTGAGGCTCTTTCTGCGGGGTGGCTCGGACCTCCTGGTGGATGCTCGCCTGGCCCCGTGTGGGCAGAAGCAGCAGCCGGGAACCCGGCCCAGTGCTCAAGGATAAACCCGGGGATGCTCAGCGGAGCGAGACTCGGAGGCAGCCACTTGCCTCTTGGCTCAGCCTCGCACTTCAGGCGTGTGGGTCTGTGTTCAGAATTGGAGAGGAGGCCCCCTGATGATCCCGCGGGCTGTGAGCTCCACTGGCATACTAATTATTTCTTCCCCTCTGATACTGGATTGCCTTCCCGTGTCTGCTGCACCGGAGAAAAGATGGGCATCCTTTCCTGTGTGTGCTCTGACGGGCACGGTGGGGGGACCAGGGAGCCAACCTGGAGGCTTTTTTTCTCATTTGAGTCTGGCTTTCCCCTTTGGGATATCTGGGCCACTTGCTGCAGAGTTTCCCACTGTGTAAATTAAAGGTTTGGCCAAGCCTGGCCGAAGAGGTTTTTTTTTTTTTTTTTTTTTTTTTTACGAAAACAAAAACACTTTTTTTTTTTAAATTGAAAAAGTTCAACTTGTTTTGGAGCATAACATTATTGACCTAAATGAATTCAGGCCTGTGAAAGGAGTAGAAGGAGAACTTTTCCCTGGACTTCGGGAGGATCTGTCACGTGGCAGGTGCATCAATGTCCAAGTGGGGGCCTCCGGATAAGACAACACGCAGCCTCGCTGAGGACTCAATGCGGTCATTGTTCACTGCCTTCCCATTTCAGTTATTTTAAAAGTGGCACAGCATTTAAAATTCTATTAATAGAACACTGGATTAGAAATAAGAGTTCCTAGGCTTTCCGTCCTTCCGTCCACATGAAGAGGAATTGAGGAAAGTCCCTGTTTCCTGTGTGCAGGAGCCTGGGAGGGAGAGAAGGAAGGAAAGAGACAGACTGGCTTTCTCCCTTTGAACTAAGGAACCAAACATCTGGCAGCAGGCAGTGAGAAGAGAAAAGATACTGAGTCTCTTGCAAGAAAACTTTCATAGGCCTTGAGGGGGTTTCGGTTTGTTAGCTCACACTTAAAAGTTTTCTCTTGATTTTCTTTTCTCCAACTTGTTGAGTCTGTGGGGGCCTTGAGTTCTGGAAATTCACTGGGGTCTCTGCAAAACCACAGACACTTTTTTTGTTTGTTGTTATGTTGAATTCAGCTCAGTTACCAGAAAATATATTTTTTTCCCCAAATATTTATTTTTCCCCCTGTACTTTTTTCTGGGCCAACGAGAGAAGGCGGGGCTGGCCAAGGCAAAAGGTGCTCCCGTTACTGTGGCCACGAGGGGAGACTTGGTCCGGGGACACTGAGGGGGCCCCTGAGGAGGGGGCCACTGAGAAAGCAGGGCAGTGGGACAGACTGAGACCTGTCAGTGGACGTCCTGGTTCATCGGAAGGGTTGTGATTAGAGCCAGTTGTACTGAGGAAAGGATCGGCCTGCCAGCCATATTCCTGTGGTGTTGGGATGATTGATGGTGATGGAATATCCAAACCGTGGCTTCGTTTTATATCGTAACCTCGAAAGGCTGGAATGCTTGCGTTACGCTGAGGTTTTGTCTGAAACCCTTTTTCGTTTTCAGACAGGTTGGAAATGTTTCCAAAATGCATGATTGCGCCTTGGGAGCTGAAGGCTCAGTGAGTTTGCTTTATTATCTTTTAGTGATTGAGACTTTTTTTTTTTTTTTTTTTTTAGATTTCGATTGAGACATTTTTATCACTAGGTCAGGCGTTCGTGATAAACTCTTCTAAATCTTTATATAGAAGATGGATGTAATTGGGCTAATTTTGAAGAGTCTATTCTTCAAATATGTGTGTTTAAAAAAAAAATCCCTGATGTTTCCCCCCCTTGCCTTGATTATTCTGATTCGTTTCATTCTTTTAAAATTGCTCTGATTTCTTTTTTTTTTTTTAATTTTCGAGTTAGCTCATGGTTCATTACTTTGGAGTACGGGTTACTCCTATAAACAGAAATGTGTTATTGTAAAGCAGCGTCTTTGGCTTTGATGGACCCGTGGATTAAGTGAAGCTTGATTTTTGAGAACTTCGGCCTCCGCTTGTTTCCTTTTCTCTCTCGACTCCTCCCTCCCCCGTCCACGCCTGATCTCAGAAAAATCTGAGATTGTAAATTCATTTGTATATAACTTTAAGCTTAAGTCCTCTTCATGATACGACTTTAATTTAACTCATCACCTCTCCCAGGAAAAATTAGAGGGTTTTCCTTATGTTTGGTTTGAAACACTATATCCTGCTAAAGGACTTTTAAGGCCTATAGTTTTGAGCAGGGATTTTTTTGGTCATGAACTTATTCCTCACGATCCTATCATGGTGGAAACTGCTGTTTTAGACGTGAGAGACTGGAAGAGGAGACACTGGCATAATGGAAAACCTTTGCCTCTGAAAGTTGGAGAAACTTCCAGAAAAGGAGCACCTTCATTTTCTCAGCTAAGTGAGATGCTTCAGAGAAACCAGGAAGAGCTGTTTCTCCTGTGCCTGGACTTGTCGTCGGGAAACTGTACTTGCGTCGAATCGAATTCTGCAAACATGTGTTGAGGGCCCCCTGCATGTCAGACCAGTGTAGTAGCTGCAGAAAAGCCATCTGTTTCTCCTGTAAAGGACATAATGGTGGAGAAATGGAGCTGTTGTGAGTAGCTGACCCATATAAAATGACTTTTAAAATCCTAGACCCTGCGAGTATTTCTCAGGATGCCAGTATGTATAATAAAAATGATTTTGTGAACAAGGAAATTTGGGGAAAGACAGATTAAGTGAAATTGGGTAGGGATTTTCTTTTTAATTGGAGGTCCCAGAGGAAGACAGGTAACAGCATTTCCCAGACTTATTTGACCGTGTATGATTGACTGATTGATTTTTAAATTTTTATCTTGTGGAGCATCTTAGAGAACTAGGACAACACTTTGGAAAATGCTGCTCTAGACCACAAAAGTATTTTCTCTCTCTCTTTCCATAGGACTCTTACATATATAGTGTATGTGTATTTATTATTCAGAAGTAGAATAAATATTCTTTGCATATTATAGTAAATGGATTCCTGTAAATTTCTCCATTGGTTATATAAGGCATGTATGTATTTCACTTGGATATCGGTGAGGTTTTTTTTTTTTAATATTTTATTTATTTATTTGAAAGAGTGAGAGATTGAAAGAACAAGTGGGGAGAGAGGCAGAGGGAGAAGCAGACTCCCTGTGGAGCCTGACGTGGGACTCCATCCTAGGACCCTGGGGTCATGACCTGAGCTGAAGGCAGATGCTTCACCTGAGCCACCCAGGCGCCCTTGGTGAGGTTTTAAGGGGTTGGGGTCCTAAGATGATGAGTAGGAGGTGACGATTAGCATTGCAACAAACCCTCACAGAGCATGCTCGCTCGGACCCAGCGCTCAGCATTTCCTCTCTGATCGAAAGCAAGAGGGAGGGATTCACCGTTCTGGTTGATAGGCGAGGGGATAAATTGCCCAGTAGGGCACTTATGGAGTGTTCATAACATGCCAGCCATTTTTCTTTTTTAAGTGATGAGCTTTAAAAAACACTTATCTGAGATAATTCTAGATCCCCTGACCCTGTTTCCTCCAATGATAGGCAATGTTGCATAACAGTCTTACACTATTACAGTCAAGACATCAACACTGATACAATCATCAGCCTTTTTAAAATTGCATAGGTTTTGCATGCACTCGTGTGTGTGTGTGTGTGTGTGTGTGTGTGTGTGTTCTATGAGATTTTATCCCGTGAAGATTCATGTGACTGCCGCCGCAGTCAGGGGGCGGAACAGTTCCATGACGAGGCTCCTTCATGGTCCCCTTTCATAATGCTAGCCAGCACTCTCCCTAGCCCCTGTCCCCAGCTCCTGACAAGCGCTGATCTGTTCCCTATCTCTCTAATTTTGTCATTTCAAGTGTATTCTATAAATGGAGTCACGGGAGAAACGTTTTGAGATTGACTTTTCACATGCCGGCCACTCTGAATCCACCGTTTCCTGTCTTCGCAACAGTCTTACACCGTAGGGATTATGACCTCTCTTTTGTAGATGAAGAAGCGAAGCTTCTGAAAGCAGAAGTGGCCCACCCAGGCTGCACCGCCAGGCCAGTGGAGGGGCGAGGTGTGGGAGTGGGGGCAGAGGTGCACCTGACTCTCAGCCTGGGCACCTTTCACTCTGGCCTTGACCGTCCTCTGGGTTCTAGGGATTCACATTCTGTTCTTTGCCATACACAGTTCTCCTTTTTCTCTTCCCATGTATTCCAAATAAAGATTTTTATGCTTTTTTCTTCTTTTTTTGAAAAAACCGTAAGTTTGAAGAAAGAAGGTTGGATCACATTGTTATTTTAGAAGGGCAGAGATGAGATATTTTGTCCTTCCAGCTCAGTTTTGGGCTCATTACCATTTTCATAGTTTTTGGGGCTCACCTGAGCACGGATGGTGACGCTTATGGCGTAGGGGATAAAGGGAGAGCTCATTGCATACCACTTCTTGAATCCATATATAGGCATCTGTGACTTACAGCATCTCTAAGTGCTCTGCTTGGCCTCTATCTAGCTTTGGTTGCTGTGGTGCTAAACGTATTCCTGGAGCCCTTGGGACTTAACTCACTGCAAACAAGAAGCTGTCAGCGCACGTAGGGTTGGTGGGAAAGGAAAACACCTGGGTGTCTCTGAATCACAGTAGTCTCAGATGTTACATATGTAAGAGAAAGCAGGAATACTGGCAACAGTGTAGTTTTTCAGTATCTCTCTGCGGGATACAGTTTTTAACACTCTTTATGAAACAATTAACCAAATGTAGATTTCTGTTGCTCACTGACACCCCCTCCCCTCCATGCCTCTGTTTCAGGATCTTTGAGCTAGCTAGCTATTCCCCTTTGCCAAGATTTCCACCTGGCATGGCTCACTCCCTCACCTTCTTCAAGTGTTCCCACGTTCCCTTCTCCCTGGAGTCTTCCCTTATATTTGAAATTGCAGCTCCCACCCCATTCTCTTTACCTTAATTTCTTTCCATCACACTTTGATTGGCGTCTACCATGCCCTGTGTCTCATATATGTGACCATGCATCGTATTCCCTTTGGTAGAATGTAAGTCTTCTGCAGAGCAGAATTTTGTTTGTGTAATTAATTGCTGTATCCTCAGCATCTTAGGGTAGGGAGGGCCTGACACATATTTGAAAACGGATATAACTCCATTAAGTCAGTGTTTTTATGAGTAAAGATTTGTTGGAATTAGGTTGTAGGACACAATAGAATAATCATGTCTAGACAGGTCAGCTCCTGATTTAAAAATATTGAGGCAGTGGAGTACAAAATACTTTATTCTTGCCTGTGCAGAACGTGTTTCTAGAAGTGACTTTTTCCGTTGGACAGTGATTGACTTTGGGGAGTTCTTTCTGATGTAAAGGAAATTAACCAGCAGATCTAGGTAATTGAACCTTGCGAACTAGCCTAGAAATGTTTATCCTTCTGCCAAATTGAAGCATGACTTCAGTGTTTGGATAACCACCTGTGTAGTTATTCACATTAGCATTCCAGTGTGTATGTGCTGAGCTACACTCTTCAATTTTGCAATAAAAGTATTTTCATGTGTTGGCCGCTACTGTGAAAATTGGTTTTGTTCAGACGTTCTGGAAGCTTATGCCACTGTTTTGACTTGGGAGGTGTGGTCTAGTGCTGCCTACCCTTGGTTTTCTTGGTGGGAGAGAATCTGTGACGGATATGAGTTTTTGGTTTTAGTTTTTCTTTTTTTGGGCTATTTTTGTGAGGGCTGGGAATGGAAAAGGGAAGAAGTACTGCTCTGAGGGTACTTTAGATAATATATACTCTGGCTGAAGAAATGCCGTGGTGCCGGTGGACATTACAGGGTTGGGGATGGGAGCTGCCAAGCCAGGTGAGGGTCTGGTCTCCCTGAGACTGGTGGTTTGGGAGTGATGTGCTGGGTGCTGTGGTTGGAAACGGCCTCCCCACGGCAGGGTCAGCACCCGCCTTCCCTCCCGTGCCTTAGGGCTCCCTAGTACTGGTACGGTGGCTGTGTGGACGCCTCCTGTTCCTTGGTCCCAGATGAATTGAGAAAGCTGGGGGGATAGAGCGTGGAAAGGAAAGGGTTAAGGGAGGACGTTCAGGCATCCAGAAAGGAATTCCTATATTGAGACCTGCCCCTGCTTGTAAGCACTTGGCTTCCAGAGATCTCACACTTCCCTTCATTGTCCACAGACACCCCTAAAGCCCCCTTTTGTGCTGGATTCAGACTTTTTGTGTCCGCTGAGCAGGAAAGAGAATTCTGAGCACAAGGGTGAGGGCAGCTGAGACCCAGTCAGGGCGTTTGGTCTGCGGCCAGCAGAGAGTCCCAGCACTCACCGGAGCTGACCAGAACACCTTCTCTCTGTTCGTAGAGGTATCGCTAACCTTGAATGACTGATAGAGGTCACGCAGCGCGTCTTTATTTTCTGAGGGTAGTCAGCTGGCTGTCCTTTTCCCGAGGGAAACAAGCAGAGTTACTGATTTCACACTTTTTCCAGTTCTTGAAATAATTTCCATGACCCTGCCCTAGAAAAAGTGGGCGGCTATGGAGAGGAGGTGGAGACAGAATTATAAAGTCATTTGGGTTAAATTAGCTCAGTCCATCACTCTTAGAACTCGGTGAGCAGACAGCTAACACCTCCTAATAAGCACCAGCTGCCTACAGATCAGTGTTTCAAACAAAACCCAAGGTGGGTCGTCAGTGTAGGGAGACAGAATGGACGTGACCTGGGAATCTCGCGGAGCACCAGATGCAAAGTGATCCAGTGTAGCCAATGATCTGCTTGGTCGTTCTGTGGATCTGTCTGCTGGGATGTTTAAATCCTGCACTCTGTACTCTTGAGTCTCCTGCCTACCATTGAGAAATGGTTGAAACCTCCAGATGTGGAATGAGTAAGGTTTTGGTATGTCCGCAAGCTTGCTTATGTATGTCATCATCCCTTGTCCCCCAAAACTCATGGTTTTTGACCAGAAATTGGAATCAGTTAAAAACACGTCGTATTGACCGATACGTTCTGTAGAGTGGTACTGTTACTGGTTTATGAGGAGGAATTATGAGAAGGAAGGAAATGCTTCACTGTAATTCCTTCTTGTAAACCAATACGACCTATTTTACTTACGACGTAGGAGGGCTTCGTTTATGTCGTTTTAGCAAGAAAAAGTTCCTGTGGTCCCCTTTGCCAGTTACTTTGGCTGAATTAGAAAACCCGTATGTGATTAGGTGGTGCGTTCCTTCTATTTTTGTTGTCAGGGAGGAGTTCAAGTAAACAAGTTTATCTGAATTTTTGGGAGTCTCTTCTTAGACTCCAATTACTAAGTCTGGTGTCTGTCCAGGTCTTCGTTAAAGGCTGGATTTAACTATTGGGTGGATCTGTCTTGGACCCTGTTCTAGGGGATGTTTCTTGGAAGTCCCAGATAGGGACTCATTATAATCCGGTTCTACCACTAACACGGCCCTGGGCACGGACACCACGAGGACCAGGCTGAGTGTCTCCAGCTTTGGTTTTATTCCCAGCCCCATTGATTGTTCTTGCAGCCTACCTCACAGTTGAGGATAATGCTCTATTTTGATTTTGATTTTTTGTCCAGAAATTGCCACAGCTGCTTCTCTCGGTTAATCAGATGCTTGGGACTCCTGGGCCTGCACCGTTGGCGGCTATGTTTTTATAATGCCGCAGCTGTCTGAGTGTAGCTTCTGTCCCGGTCCCTTTCCATCTGCCACCTCTCACGACTTCCTTACCGCTCTGCTCCGAGGTGGCGGATTCCCAAAAGGGCTGCTGACTTCCCGCCCTCACGGGGGTGCTGGGCCTTCGATTCCTAGGAGCTGCGTTCAGCGGGAGAATGTTCCTTGCCCGGGCCTCTGAAGGGCTCGCTTCATTTCCTAGGTGGGGCTTCTCCCCCTTGTCTGGAGAACTTTTGCAAGGACACGGAAAGGGGCTTTCAGATGAAGTAGGTGTGGCTCCCCCTCCCACTCACCTTGTTTTTAAAGCTCAGGATCACACCTGAAGGGAGGAAGGTGCAGTCAGGCGTTCCGTGTATGAACGCTGCTTCCCTTGGATCACCCTTTGTCCATCTGGAGCTTTGCTCTGGTCCTAGCCGTTTTCCCCGTGGGTATACCCGCAGGGAGCGATTCCTCCTTGCCGCCTCTCCTAATGCCCAGCGGACTCTCTCTGCAGTGCTCCAGCTGTGACAGTAAGCATAAAAACAAGCACATTAAGCGAAGCATAAAATGCCAAGTTTCTATCTCATTGCCAGCCTCATTAGAAAACAGCGATAAAGTATGGATGCATATAATGACTTACGCATGTAATTAAACATTCGAAGCCAGTGCAATAGGGGACCTTCCTTGATGCTTTTCTGTGGGTGGAATTTTCATCTCCAAATGGGAACCTGGGTGCATCTGGTTCACCTATTCCTCCGTGTCTTTTGGGGTAGGAGGGAGGAGGGAAAGGAGAGAAGTGCGTGTGCTTTGACCAGAGCCGCGGGGGTCTTTCCCACGTGTGTTACAGTGGACCTGCCCCACGTTTCCCTCGTGTGTTCACGGCCGAGGACGTGCGGCCCGATGGTGAGTTGTCGTCTGGCCCGGCTGTTAAAAAGAAGCCTGGGAAGTCACTATAACCCATGTGATTCGCTTGCTCGCGGGGGTGACAAGCGCACTGTCCACTGTCGTGCATTTTGTCCCGTCCCGATGGAGTTCTGCAGCCACTGTGTCGTGTGAGGTGACCGAGCACCAGATCTGTTGGCCCCCTTGGCTCCCCCCGCCCCGGGGGCCTTTCCGAGGGAGGAAGTGCAAAGACGGAAGGGGCGGCTCAGAGCACAGCCAGGGTTTGGGGTCTGTTTTCAGGCCCTGAAGAAGTTTCATAGACAGCCTTCTGGGTGAGCGGTAGGGCGTCATTGAAGGACAGTCTGGGCTGGAACCCCGGCGCAGGCGCGCTGGAGCTCGATGGCCTCCAGCGGATTCAGCCTGCTTGTCTGGGCTTCCTCCTCTGTAGCGCTGGGAAGTGCTGATAAGATCCCCCCCCCCATTGTTTTGAGAATTAATTAAGATCATGCGTACAAAGCATTGAGGACAGGGCCGGACGCACTAAATGCTGTTTGTTGTTAACAAGTGTCATTACTGACTTTAGGTATTGGAAAAATATACCGGGTATGTTCTGCCTTCTAGAAGCTTACGGTCCAGTGGGGGCTGTGGGACACACACAGAGGTTTAGAAAGGAGAGGGGGCTTATTACCCTGCTGTGATGTGGCTGGAAGACACTTTATGGAAAAGTCACACAACGTGGTGGTCCCAGCGCCAACTCCAGAGACGTGGCCCACGTGATGGGCTTTGTCAAGGGATCTCTCTAAGGTGCGGTCTGATTGGGGTTTGGAATGGGACCTTGAAGGACAGGTGGATGTGGGTAGATTGAAGAGGCATGACGGGGGACCTGGTAGGAATAAACCTTCTTTCAGAGGACAGGCAGGCCGAGGAGATGAGGAGCAGGCTGTAAGCTCGAGGGGACTCCCAGGCTTGGCTTCTTCCCAATCACTACAGCCGGGAGGAGAGAACCTTCCGGTGTGGTGGGTGCAGGTCTGGGTGAAATGCCTCCGTTCCCTCCGTATTGTCTTCACTGAGTCTCCTCTGTGAAGGGCTGGGATTGCCGTATTTCCAAAAGGGCCCTTCTCTTTCCTAGCCTTCTACTCTGGATCAGTGAACCCAGAGGTTACTTGTTCTGTCTGCCTTTTTTTTTTTTTTTGGTTCTTTTTCATTAATATTGCACAGACCCCATCTTGTTCAATCACATGTACTCATAATTATGTGGCGAGATCAAGATTTTGTATGTTCTTCTATGCTGGTTTAATCTGTATGGCCTTAATTTCCTTTTAATTATGCAAATTTTTTTCTTAACTCTGTAGAATTTATTCTGCTCTTTAAGGGCTCTAAATGCTTTAAGTGTATCGTGACATGCACTAGGTGGCAAGAAACACTTTTCCTTACAGTTGCACTTTTCTTAGTTTTTGAGGCATGTCTTTGGTAGATTTCGGTTTTGAGGATGTAAATAAGACCACAGTGACCCAAAGTGAAAAGTGTGTTCAGTTAGCTTGTAAATAACTTGAGGTCAGTAAATCATCTGAGTTATTTTATAAAACACATTTTATTGGCTGTTCACTATTCCATGATGCTCTGAAGCAGAGGTCAGCAAACTTTTTCTGTAAAATGCTATCTGGCCCTTAAATACTCAGTTCTGCCTTTGTGGTGTGGAAACAGCCATGGACGATAGATGGGTGTCCAGTTTTGCAACAGAACTTTATTTATGAGCATAGGTAGTGGGCCAGTGTTGGGTCTCTGAAGTAGTCTGCTAACTCCTACCTTAAAGAAAGAGATTGTGTTCGATTGGGAAGGGAAGGAGGAAATTAAAATGAGACAGATTACAACATTTCCAGATAATGAGCTCCACCAAAAGCTTAGAAAAAATTTTGTTTCTGTTGTTTGAATTAAATTTCCTGCTTAGTAAGGAGTTTGTCAGTCAGCCCTCAATACTGTTACAGGATTTGTTTTTTAAATCTAGGATCTGAGGTTCAAAACAGGCCTGTCTTTATTAGGCAACCATTTATCGAGTGTTTTCTTTGTGCCAGGCACTGTGCGAGTCTGTGGAAATTCACAAGTAATTTAGGCGTGCACCTTTTCCTTTCGGGAGCCACAGTCTAGACTATACACTTTTGTTGCCAAATGTGGCTCGTGTCTTGGACCAAAGCAAATGTATGGCACAAGGTACCAAGGAGCCTGCGTTCCAAAAGGGACTTTTTGGGGGGGAATACTTCTCTTTCCTCTCTACTTCATATGCATTTGGGACTTGGTAGTTTTGTTTCCCTTTAGTTGTGTATTGTTGGAGAACGCCTGCTTGAGGAATTTACAAGTGGTGAAAATATTTTGGTAACTTAGTTGCCAAAATTCTCAGTCTTGATGATTCAAAAAGTTACGTGTTTTCCTGCCCTTTGTGGTGTTGACTCAGTCACCCTAATTCACTTTTTGAAGATTCGTAAGTTCTCCCTACCAGATTCTAGACCAGCTCCACCAGACGGCAGAGGATGGTTTTCGAGTAGTGTTGGATTGCACAGGCATGAAAGGTTGTCCTGTGTGTCTACAGCGCTTCCAGAATATTCTCTGGACCAGAGCCATTCTGGCCCTTGCACATGAGGTGGAAGTGTTGGGTAGTGAGGGGGAGGCCATTCACGGAGGAGGAAGCTCTCAAGTCTGAAGGGGTTGGAAGGGGAGCTCTGGGAGCCTGCGTCGGGGGGGCCCTTCGAGCCCCGCGGGGCACTCTGACAGAGCAGGGCCTTGGGAGCCAGGCAGACATTTAAGTGTGATGGGATCTAGCAGAGACAGAGGAATGCCAGGAGAACGCCGGGCTCTGGAGCCACTGAGCCTTTGCCGAACAGAATGCAAGCAAGCGGGGACGGAGGGAGGCAGAGAATACGTGGTTTCAAGATGAGAAACCTTTGGGCTCCAGTGATGTGCAAGAACCTTTGGAAGGTGTGTGTGTGTGGGGGCTTTCACCTCCTTTTTCTCCACATAATTATAAAAAAATATCCCAAAGACCTGCTTTCGTGGCATTTCTTGAGGGGAGAGGAAGTACTTTGGGTTGAGATGAGGGAAGAAGATTAAAAAGGAGAAATAAAAAGGCACATTTTTACAAATCCAGTTGGCGGTGATGACAGTGTGAGGGAATGAATATAAAGATATATAAATGGCAGCCATTTCTATGTTTATGTATTTCCTATAAAAAATATAGAGGAAAGGCCTTCTCGCCCATCCCCTTGATTCTTCTGAAGTAGTGGCTTGTTTTGAAAAAGAGGGTCATCCTAGTTTGTCCCTTCAGGGTCTTGAAGGGTCAGCCTGTGGTATGAAGATGGGCTCAAATTATGGGTTTGAGAGTACCGACAAGTGTCTGCGTAAGGTTGGAAACCGGTGTGGGTGTACCAGGAAAGCATCCTGTCGATAGCATCATGCCTATCTGACGTATTTTGGAAAGGAAAGATAGAAATGATAAATTCCAAAGGCGTGACTAATTTCCACAAATACATGACAGTTCATAGAGAGGAGGGTGGTCGGCATCTGGTGACACTAATTGAGTCCCCCTGTAGCAGGTGGGATGAAATCTGTGTTCAGATCTGTTCTGTTGTTAGTAGCGCGCTGTTTTCCCTTCAATAGGATAATCTGGATAACCTCGCTTTCTTAACTTTTTTGATTACCTTAGAATGAAAGTCCTAAAGTAGAAAATGATGGCTTATGTTTGTTTGTTTATTGAACTTATTCTGGAAGATTCTTGAGAACACATTACAGGATATTTGAAACATCAGCAAGAATAGAATAGTGTAATGAACCTCTCATCTACATTTTGTGTCCAAGAGAGAGACGTGGAGACTGTCTGTTTTTAAGAAGGGAAGGCCGATTGCCCCACGACACAGTCTGGGGGCAAAGTGTGAAGGCTCCTGCGTGGTCCGGGCCCAGCTCACAGGCAGCGGGGAGACTCCTCCGTCTTTCGTCTGTTTTTGCCGGTGGTGATGCCGGGACTCCCTGTGGCCGGTCACAGTCAGCCCCCGTGTCCCAGGCGATGCCTCAGTTGGGACAGAAAGCAGACACTTCTGGGCGGTGTTCCGATTCTAGTCGAAGCTTCAGTCCTGAATTCTGGCAGCCCGGGGCACACGGGGTCCCGAGGCTTCCCACAGCTCTCGGTCCGGCAGGAAGGTGCGGTTGCATTAGGGCGGCTCCCAGGGGGTGGTCGGGGCTGCTCCGAGCCAGCCCCCGCGGGCTCTGCACTGAGGGGAGAGAAGCCATCTGTCTACACCACCGTACCCGGGCACCTGGTTGCTTTTCCTGGGCACTGGCTGAAAATCCTCTCTGCCTTTGGCTTGCTTGGAGAATGTTCCCTCTGGAGCAGAGAGTCCAAGAAGGCATAACTACCTCTTCCTCTCTCCCGGTTCTTTGGGTTATCCATACCTCATCAGCCTGGGAAATTTCAGGGACAAGCAGGGACAATTCATCCCAAGCAGGGACTGCCTTACGTGACGAGTCTCAAGTCTGTCATCATGGCCAGTAACGGTGAGTGTTCTGTTACACGACCCATTTCTCTTTATTCTCTTTTCCACTTGGCAGGCCTGATATCGTCATCCTCCAAAGCATGGCTGCCTGTGACTTTTTTGGATAGACGTCTTGCTGTTTTGTGTTGTCCATCCAAGATCCGGTAGACATTTAGTGACATCTGCCACGCGCTGAGTATTTTCTTGGGGGTTGGGGACATGGTGGTTCCTGGGGTAGTTCACAGTGGGTGGGAGCAGGTGGACACCAGACCGTCAGTAGTAGTGGGTTGAGTGTGGTCGTAAAGCCACGTGGGGCTGTCGGGTGAACACAGCCACCTGTAATCTCTGGCTGATGGATGAGAGCCGAGGGCTCCACTCAGGTCTGGTGCACTTGACTGTTTTTACCCCAGAGTCAAGGCCGAGGGCGGTGAGAGAGAGGGCTGGAGAAGCAACGTAGTTGCTCCGTGACAGGCTCGCACCTCAGCTTGCTGATGAGGCGTGGAGGAGCCTGCGAGGGGGTTGCTGCTGAGCATCTTAGGTAGATTTGCGCTCTGGAAGAATCCCTCCGGAGACTGTGTGCCGTGGGGTTTTCAGGGGGCGGGGACCGGACACCAGGAGTGATAGGGCGAGAACGCTGAGGTACCACGACTGTTCCTTCCTGCAGGGTGTTGAGGAAGCATTTATTAAGCATGTGCTCTATGCCACGGACCTGTTGTAGGCACTTGGAATATGTGTTCATGTAGAAGAACAAAAGAAAAAAATATTAATGAGATATTTTGGGGAGTGGGGAGGGATGATTAATACCAAGTAAGTTGCAGAGTTTGCTGGTTAGAATCCTGACACACTTTTGAGGACGTGCTTATTTCTAGAGGAATACACTGGCGATAATTGATCTTGGGTTCTGGGTCAGCACGAACAGAGCTGGTCTTCTGTGGTGCAGGTCAGTAAAGCCTGCGAGGTGTCAAAGGTTGATGATTCCACTCTGTAGATTGTTCTGGGCCCGGGACTCTCACTCACGTTTCTGCACACAAATGCCTCTTCAAGAGAGTCTCACTTACCGAAAAAGGTGATGACATCGACTTCTTCTTTGAAATTGGGTTGCACCCTGTCCGTGGGCTTGTTCTTGTCTGTAGTTCTTACTTTCTCCCAAGCGTGGGTGACTCAGTGTCTGGATGGGTGAAATTAACCTTGGAAATCTGGTGCTGGCTGATAGCCCAGTAATGAAACACTTAATTAGTTTACCAATCACAGTTTATTTGCAGTACCAAAGAAGTTACCTCGGTCTGATATAAGGACAGGGAACTAACTTTGTTATTTATTGGATTTTTATTTTTACTCGATCTTCACTGGTACAGTTTAAGAGTAGGAACTTTAAAGTTGTAATGAAAACTCCCTGGAACACTGGAGGGGCATTAAGTACCCTCTCATGGGGTTATTGTGAGGATTATATGACTTAATAAAAGCAAAGCCTAGGGTCACTGCACAGATTAAGCGTCACATAGATATTTCCTGCTATTACTGATCTAATTTTGAAAATCAGTTGGATTTTGCATGGAACTAACAACAGGTGAGAATCATAGTAGTACTAGATAATACGATATTTGGATAAGGCAAGACAGTAAAACATAATAGAGTAGATGACACAATATTGGAGCACCTTTTGACTTCACTAGCAACACATGCAATGGGCAGACTAGTGATTTTTAAATGCTTAGATTCTAGGAAAGTTGAGTGTTTGAAAAATACTTGTCATTAACTCATGACTGGGCAAATATCATTTGGGCTGTGATTTTTTCCCCTCGGTCCCCCAAGTAATCATTGTGAAGACCATGTGCAGAGACATAGAAGTCTGTGACTAAGGAGATCACTTTGTCCATCAAGCACTGCTCACCATCCCTGTTTGGAGACGAGTGAAACATTAAATTGTTCTGCATTTTCTGCGAGGGCTAAACTTCCATCAGTAGGGGATAGATAAGCTCTTAAATAGCAATATATATTCTGCAACTCAGTAGCTTTTCAAGCTGTGATTTTTATAACCACTTTTGGATTTGCAAATGCAGAATTCAGCATTCCTACTTGGGGGCATTTTTTTCAATTCAGCGAGCCATTCATGAGATGGAAGCGACCAAGATCCTGAGCTCAGTGTGGGTGAGGGATAGAAGCCTGTTTCTCGGCTGCCGTGCCTTCTCATCGAAACGAGACAGCTCTGCATTGTGGGTGGTGATGACTTTATAATTACAGTGAAAATATTTTTCGTGTGAGAATGAGGCCTGGGGCCGGGGGGGAGGGGGCAAGCAGTCAACATCTGCACTGAATGAAATGGAGACTGGTTACCAGATGTGGCTGTGGACCGCCTTTCCTGGGGGCTCATCGCTTCCTTGTCTTTGGCTGTGAGCTGGCAAATGGACTCCGTCACGTTGGATGTCTTTTGGAAGAAGGAGAAGGGGACAACAGAGCTATGAGTGAAGCAGTTCATAAGGACAAAAAGCAGAAAGGACGTTGAGCAGATGGGCAGGTGGGGACCGTCTGCAGTGCGTGGGGCCTTCGTACCCAGCCGCGTCATGTGGCCGAAGCATCACACCTACGGTGTGTCCCGAAGGGGCACTGATGTCTGCGGGTCGGTAAGCGCTATACCTGGATGTTTGGCTCTGTTCTCCACAGCTCCGGAAGAGGTAAGGCTGTGGACGGTTCCGTGTTTCTTTTGGGGACACCTGTCCCAGGTGACACAGCTGAAGGGCTGTGATAAGGCTGAAGGCTCCTTGTTCTGTGAACACTGGCCGCTTCCAGAGTGCTCAGTCCAGATGATGGCATCGTTCTTCTCTCGCCTTTGGCCGTGGGGTGCTCTGCTTACTCGGGGCAGGCACGGCTGCTGACGCAGGGCCGGCCAGCCAGGGGGGAATTCAGCTCCTGCTGCGTGCTGCTGGGCATCGGCTCCTTCCACTGCTGGGGAGACCCTTGGGCCTTGTTGGCGAATGATCGTCTGGCATTTCCAGTGCCTGGAACTGTGGCCTGCACTGACCTTCCCTACTGAAAGTGTGGTGGTTTAAATTCATTTGGAGCCTCCTGTGGACAAAGTGTTTATGCACCTCCCCCCCACCCCCCTGGCGCCCTCGGATTCCCATGTTGAAGCCCTCATCTCAATGCGACGCTATACGGAGGTGGGGTCTTGGAGACCGGAATCAGGTAACGGCGGGTGAGGCCCTCCTGATGGGATCATTGCCCTGACCTCCCGTCTAAGAAGAGACCAGGGAGCAAGCTGCTGTCTTTGCATCTACCTGCGAGCCGGGAGGAAGGCTCTTATGAGGAACGGCATCGGCCAGCCCTTGATCTAGGACAGCCCGGCCTCTGGGACTCTGAGAAGTNCCCCCCCCCCCCCCCGTGCTGTCTGTTACCACAGCCCAAGCTCAGGTACGATCCAAGGCCAAGTTTGAAAGAATCTGCCCACAAGTCATCCCTTCAGCATTAAAAGTTATGGCACTGTCCATGTTTTTCGAAACTTTCAAATCATCTTTAAGTCTTTAAAAAGTGTTAGTGGCTGAAGATTGAAGTCAGCCGGGAAGGACTGGATCGCTTTTCTTTGAAGTCTAGAACGGAGTCATTGCCGGAGCCGAGTATCAGTGTGTTTTGTTCAGGAGGCCGTGAAACATGAATGATGGTGCTGGGAACACTTGAGTCAGCATGCGGAGAGAAAAAGGCAGTGAGTTCAGTGTCTGCCCCGTGATCAGAGCCAATTAAGCAGGGGGAAGCAAGCGAACGCTGGTGTGGGCAGAAGCAGGAAAGCTTTCGTCCGCCCCGTTCTCAGGATAATTACAAGAGGTACGCGGCCTCAGCAGAACGCAACCTGGGAATTAAGATCAGCAAGCGGACCTCGGAGGTCTCTGCATGGGAAGATGGGCTCTCTGAGACCGGCCGGTGGTGTCGCCCCGTGTACTAGGAAGCTTTCCATGCCGTGGTTAAGCGGATGACTGGTTTAGGAGATTTTTGTGGTGGCCTTTGCCTAGTTTAAAAAAACCAAACACATAAAACAGCCTTAAAAATATTACAGAAGTGGAGGAGTGCCAAAATAACAATTTCCTAGCTTTACTGTGAACTTTTCCTAAACCGTCGTTTTGATTGGGCTCACTTTTGCTCTTTTGAGATCCCGTTCTCCAGTGCTGTAAGAGTGACTCCACCAAAGGATGTTAGGAGATTCGTCTCCAAGGAAATCTCTGGACTCTGCCTGTTATAAACATTGTCTGGCAACTTTTTAAAAGGGAGTTTTTCCGGACTCTTTACATTTATTAAAGAAGCAACCTAGACCAGTCTTTCACAAGTCATGTTTCCTGGCTTTCACTCTTGGTGTGTTTTCAAACTTGTGAAAGAGATTTTGGGGTTGTTTGTGTAACTGGATTTGAAGTAAATACATCCACCTAAAATAAATCTGATGGTTTACTTCATTTAAGAGATATTTTAACTCACTTGGAGGTAGCTGTTTGGACTCTGCAGGGATCGCTATATTTCAGTAATGTTTCCTAATTATTCACTAATATCCACCAATAAATCACTCATTTCTTCATATTAGGGGTAGGTGGCTGGTGGTATTTCCCACAGGGCACTGCCCTTCACAGGTCATCTTTCCAGAGAACTCTGATAATTACCCTGCTGTACTTGAATGCGAAGCCCAGCTCTGGACATCAGAGGACAAAGGGCCACCGTGCTGTCCATCCCAGCACATCAGAGCGATGATGGACTGGAGAGGCAAGGACTGGGAGCCCAGAGGGCCTTCCCTTGTTGGGCCCCGGACTCCATCCCTCTTCCTTCTCACACAGCTATCCATGGGAGATCTTCCACAAGCCGATGGGTTGACGTTGTTCTGGAATTTGACACTTTCACACACTTTCCAGGAATCGTTAGAGCTTTACTGTTCAATACAATAGCCACTAGCCACACATGGCTGTTTAAATTCAATAAATTAATTATGATGAAATATAATTAAACATTATATTTAAATTAAAAATTCCTCTGGTGCACTCACCCCATTGCAAAGGCCCGAGGAGGCCCATGTGGCTAGCAGCTACCATGTTGAACAACACTGCAGGTTCTTTTGCACATTGACCTCCAGAGAGAGGCCGGGGCATGCCCAGTCCACAGAGCTGGGCAGTGAAGAATCCAGTGTTTGCACTCATTTCCCAAATGTTTTTTCCTGTACCGTGTAGTCCTTCAATTTTTGGCATCACAGCTTGAACTTGAACGGGAGTATCCATGTCCTTCTTCCAAAGTCTCTGGGAGAGACTCAATAATTAGAGCTAGAAATTCTTTCTCACCACATAATTTTAGTTTTACAAATATTCGTGATTCATCATCGGCAGTTTTGTGTGAACATGTGAGACCTCGCACGTGGCACGGTGCCATGTATTGGGAACCCTGATGTGTTTGGTGCCTGTCACAGAGGGATATGTGGGGATCTGGAATCACACTGTGCAGGAGTTGGATGGGGCTTCTGAAGGTATCTTAGTTCATTTCTGCACACACGTGTGTAGTATTCTTGGCGAGGCTATTGATTTTGAGAGAACTTCTCCATAAATGAGTTCACTTCTTCCCACAGCTTCTCATTGATCTGGGGTTTTCTTCACATCAAGCTAAAATGTTCTTTCCTTTAATTTCTACACGTTGGTCCTCATTAGCTCACAGACAAGGTTTGCTCCCCCTGCCATGTGTGGCCCCGTCAGTATTTGAAGACTTCTCCTGTCAGTCTATGTCTTCTCTTCTGTGTGCTCAGTACTCCTGGTTCCTTCAGCTGTTGCCCATGGCACGGGATTTGCAAACCTCTCACCTCTCTGTTTGCTTCTGCTGACTGGGCTGACTGGAGGACATGGCTCAGAGTTGTGCGTGGAGGTTCCATTGTTCATCTGATTGGAGGTCCTGAGTAGGTACGCTTGGAAAATGTCATGTCTTTCTGGAGGGGGAAAAAATGTCTATTCTCATCCACATGTAGGAAAGATATTAACTTAGATTCTTTGGTAAGAAGTAATATAGTTGCCTGTAATAAATATGCATTACTTTTATAATAAAAATATTGTACAATTTTAATAAAAGTAAAGCTTCTCTGTATAGTCACTATATTGAATTTGGATGTCATTAGTGGAACAAAAAACCATGTTCCCAGTCTCCCTCCCTCCCTTCCATCCACCCACCCATCTGACCACCCATCCATCCACCCATCCATCCATCCATCCACCCATCCATCCATCCATCCACCCCCCCCACACATCCGTCCACCCAACCATCCACCCATCTATCCACCCACCGACCCAACCATCCATCCATCCAACCATCCAACCATCCAACCATCCAACCACCCATCCACCCAACCACCCACCCATCCATCCATCCATCCATCCATCCATCCATCCACCCATCTATCCATCCAACCACCCATCTATCCATCCATCCATCCATCCATCCATCCATCCATCCACCCATCCACCCACCCATCCACCCATCTATCCATCCAACCACCCACCCATCCGTCCACCCAACCATCCACCCATCAACCCATCTATCCATCCAACCACCCACCCATCTGTCCACCCAACCATCCACCCATCTATCCATCCATCCACCCACTCAGCCATCCATCCATCCAACCATCATCCATCCACCCATCCATCTTCTCATCCATCCATCCACCCATCTTTGTATGCTTGCTTTATCAGAAACTGGGCTCTGGGGACACAGTGAGGAACAAGAGAGTGATTTCTTCCATGAAGATAGGCACTAAACAAGTGGTAGAGTTATTCCCGCAGTGGAAGTAGAATGGTGTTTAATTCTCTGTGATGACACTTGTCAACTGTATGATCCTCAGTAGGTTTTTGGGTCTGCTCTTGCCTTTGAATTTCTGAAACGGGAATGATCTTTGGAGTAGCCTTTTGATAGAATAATTGTAAGACTTCAAATGTTTGAGTACAAAGGTGAGATTTCTGTAAAGATCGTACTAATGATGTTGTGCGTTATCATTATAGCCGAGTAACATTTGGGGAGAAGTAGAGTTGACCATCTACCATGCTAATGTCCCTTTCTTTTTCACACATTTCTTCCCCCTATGCATTTCTTTCTCCATCTTATTATGACATTTTTCAAACATAGGGAAACTTGAAGGAACATTACAGTGAGCACCCACATACCACCTCCTGGTTTCTGTCCTGTGCATTGTACTGGGTCAGCCACCTGTCCAACCTTCTGCCATCATCCAGTGTTAATGGACTTGTAGTCGCAGAGAAAGATGCATGATGGCTCTGGTGATGACACACTGTTCTGCACACAGTGCTACACTTCCAACTCAATGTTTGTGATGATGCTAGGGGACAAGTGCCACCGTTAATCTCCATTTTACAGGAGAGGAAACTGAGGCCTGCAAGTGGAATGTTCTACTGTCACCCAGCTGGTGAGGAGCAGAGGCAGAAAGTTGGTAATCACTCTGGTTAGGCCAGGTTTTCACATGCTTTTAAACTGTAGAACTAACAGGAAAGAGACTTGAGGTAACCTCTGGATTTGGTTGAAGCTTCTGCTTTGTGATAGGCACTGTGCCAAGAGCCAGACTTACCCCGGGCTCCTCAGAAGGACTAATGTTGTGATAGAAACAGCTGCACTGGAATAGTTAGAAATAAAGGGTTTGAGTGAAGAAAAGTTACAAGACGTATTTTATTTTACTTCAAAGAAAACTTTGCACACAAATAGTTGCTTTTGTGGGGTGTTTGTGACAAGATAAATGATTCCAGCAAATGAAGACACTGCCTATTGGGAAATGTTTTATTGTTTGCAGGTTTATTTCCTTCTGCCTTAGCGGAGGAAAGTAGTTTGGGGGAAAGGTGTCAAGGATTGTTCACTTTAAGCATAAAATGTATTCTGACTAATGGTAGTTCTTACCATGATTTATGGCAAAGTGGGTCTAATTATATTTCCCAAGGCGTCTTATCATTTTTTAAAAGATTTTATTATTTGAGAGAGAGAGAGAGCAAGAGAGAGCACAAATGGTGGGAAGGGGCAGAGGGAGAGGGAGAAGCAGGCTTTCCTTTGAGCAGGGAGCCCCATGCAGGACTCGATCCCAGGACTCTGAGTGGAAGGCAGAGGCTTAACTGACTGAGCCCCAGGCGCCCCAAGGCATCTTATCATTAAAAAAATACATTGTCCCTTCAGTATTTTTTCTTTTTTACCCTTTTCAACACTTTTGTCTAAATTTATTGGCACATCACAAAAAGTGCAAATAAAACCCTCAAGAAGGGGCCATGAGCTCAGCCAGGTGGCTCACATCAGTGGCAATGTGTGGACACGTTTCTGTGTGTTACCCTCCCCAAGTCCCTTAAGAATATGCATTATTGGGCAGGGTCGGGAGCTCACCCGGGAGGGGGTCCGGGCCAGAGAAGCAGGCAGCCTCCGTGACACCGTTAGTCCATGGGTCGAATGACAGTGAAAGAGAGTTTATGCATCCTCTGTGATAAATGTTTAGCACCATGGAGATTTAGAAACTTCTCACTCCAGGCTCATTGACTTCTTTGAACAGGAAAAGCTTTTTAAATAATAATAATAAAAAATCCAAGTCAAAATAAACTATTTTCACTTGACCCTCCTGTGGCTATTCCTTGATCACTATCTCTGTGAAGAAGATGGTTAAAGGAGGGCTCTTCTAGTAGAAAAGGAGAAAATGTGAGGGAGTTTGCAGTTTCGTTTTCATAGTTTTCCTATTTTTCCTGTTAAAGCACGTGAAAAATGCATCATTTTAAAAAAATGCCTTTCTATTTAGGCATAAGTCATTTGTTTTGCGAACCTCATTAAGGATCATTCATATATTATTGTCTTATTTACTTTTGGAATCCATGATCTGCCAGACCATGGAGAGTCACCCTTTTATCAGCATTACTCGGAAGTTGCTGTTCTAGACGATAATTTTGCATAGAGGAGGAAGGAAGCAAGAAAATGGCACCCGTGGTCCCGTTGGGGGTGAGGCACGTGCAAGTGGCCGGGGAGTTTCCAGCTGGGGGTTCAAGCCCGTTGCCCATGCTTTTGTGTGTTGACTTGGTCCCCTGAATGGCTGCCCTGACCGTGGGGATCCTCGTGACTCCCACATGCCACAATTTCTAGATATTCTGTACCCCACCCGCCTCCCAGACTCTTCCCTGCGCTGTGGTGGTTTCTCGACTAAGGGAAACCTGAAGCTTTTCTGTATTTGAGATTCACCCCATTCAGCGCGTGCCGATGCCGTGCAGATTCATTTTGACAATACTGTCTGGAGGCCTTGCCCCAATTCTGTCCAGGGAAAATGAAAATCTTATTTTATAAAAGCCACGACGTTATAAACGTCTTTTTTTTTTTTCATTATAAACATCTTCATGGTGGTACGATGAGAACATTGTTTTCAGAAGTCCTCACTTGGTCACGGAATTGTGGAACGGAAAGGAAGAGGTCTGGGATGGCCTGCCCTATGTCCCTGCTTTCTAAAGCACTGAGAGCAAAACCATCCCTGGAAAATAAGGAAATATTTTGATCTCTGGTGGTTTCACTAATTCATAGTAACTCAATCAGTTTTTTGTTTCCCAATGGGAAGTGGAAGGCGCTTACTCTTAAACCTGAAAGCAGAGCCCGACAGAGCCACGGGATCCCTGAGGAGTGGTCTGGCTCATGCTCTGCAGGGAGGAGGAAAGGAGCCCAGAGAGGCTAAGTGACTGGCCCAGCATTGAACAGCCAGCAAGTGGTGGAGCTGAAATTGGGACTCACACCTTCTAACTGTGAGAGTCTGGTGTTTGCTCCACCGCAGGGAGCCAGATCTTGTCCCTGGTCAACAGTTGTCATGTAGATAGCCAGCTGCTGGAGGGGGCGGTCACCGGCCGAGGGGGCTGTCTATCAGCAGTGTGGAGAAGTGGTTCACCAGAATGAGGGTGATGAAGGCACAGGCCTGCCCGTGAAGAGCCAACAGTCCAGAAAGGTGTTTGCAGGCCCATGGCACAGTTTTCAAGTTCTTTCTAGCTCAGGGATTCTAGCTGCTTTTTAAAAAAATGTGTTCTCACCTCTCCACTAAAGCAAGTGCCTCGTGGTTAAACCATCACCAGAGGTGAAGTCGTGTGTGGTGTCTGAAAGGGGAAGGCAGGCAGGGTGGCCGAGGGTCACTCAGGTGTCTTCTCAAGAGGCCGTCGGCGAGCAGGGCTCAGAAGAGGAATCAGGATGGTTTGGGGAAGTGGTGGCAGGTGGAGCTTAAGGATTAGCGGCCGACAGAAAGGGGGGCATTCTGAGCGGGGCTGGGGCTGTTTAGAGCGGGTGTGGAGTTTAGAGGCAGAGGGTAAGTGATGCCGACCAGAGACAGGTGGTTGTCACGCACGCTTTTGCCGCTGGTGGCCAGAGAGGCACCGGCCATCACAGGCCCCATGTGTGCAGACACGGGTGGGCTGTGGTTTCCGGTCTCGATTGTCTCATCAGCTCCGAGAAGTGCTGTGTGTTTGAGTGACGGGTGGCTCCTTGTCTGATTTTCCTCTCGTCCTTTTCTTCCTTGGGCATTATCTCTTCTCCAGCAAGAGCATTCTTTTTTCTTTTTCTTTTTTTTAAAGATTTTATTTATTTATTCATGAGAGACAGAGAGAGAGAGAGAGGCAGAGGCAGAGGGAGAAGCAGACTCCCCACTGAGCAGGGAGCCTGAAGCGGGACTTGATCCCAGGACCCTGGGATCATGACCTGAGCCGAAGGCAGATGGTCAACTGACTGAGCCACCCGGGTGCCCCCAGTGAGAGCCTTCTTAAGTCTAAGCTCACTCAGCTGTGGTTTTCCTGGAGGATCCATGGGACCCCAAATCTTAAGTTTAGGCCCTTAAAATTAGGGTAGATGCATTGACTTTAAATGTATACGCAGATTTGAGATGAACTAAGGTTTATTTCCTTTTCTCCAAATAGCTGTGTGTATGGCTGCTGTTATTTAGTGGAAATTTGGATGATTTAAGAATATTGGGGGTAAAAGAGTATTTTCTTTTCTAAGCAGGCAGAAAAGAGGGCATGTCTGCCAATATTGGAATACTACAGAAGGGGAATTGCTAGAGGAAGAACTGTTGATAAATTAATGAGCAAAACCATTATGATATTTTTGTAATGTGGGTGGGAGTCTGTCTCCAGCAGTGAGTGCCAGCAGTATTCATGATCAGGACCTAGTCCTCCAAGAGCTCTCAACAGGGGAGAATTCATCGGCTTGTGCTTCTCTGGGGCCCTGACGGCAGACGAACCTCCTTACTCACAAATAGTGAAATCGGCCTGTGTGTTAAGGTGACTTCTCTCCTCCCCCAAAGATAGGGAAGTGTCAGTAGGGTCCTTAATTTTTTTTTTTAAAGATTTTATTTATTTATTTGACAGAGAGAGAGAGAGAGATCACAAGTAGGCAGAAAGGCAGGCAGAGAGAGGAGGAAGCAGGCTCCACACTGAGCAGAGAGCCCGATGTGGGCCCCGATCCCAGGACCCAGAGACCCTCNAGAGGAGGAAGCAGGCTCCACACTGAGCAGAGAGCCCGATGTGGGCCTCGATCCCAGGACCCAGAGACCCTCTGGCTCACGTGGGTTGAAGTGTTGTTGGCCAGGCTCCCTGCCGAAAAGCTCTCACACGCATCCCCTCGTGTCACCTGCACACGCGTGAGAAGTCGACGCTGCTCCGCGTCCCTTCCCAGCCGAGGACGGGAGGCTCGGGGAGGCGGTAACAGCCGGAGGCGCAGCGAGGACTCGGCGGGGCTGGTGCAGGCGGGCGCCTCCTGCGCAGCCCCGCGCCGCTGGCCCGAGGGTCCGTCCGCGAGGATCGTCGGGTCTGCAGACTTCCCGGGCCCGTCCATGCGGTTTCCACTTCGGTTCTTGAACTCCTTCCTCTCTGTCTCTACCTGAAAATCTCCAGGCAGAGCCTGCAGGTTTAGCGCAGTCCGTGATGAACCCATCCGGCCTTGTCAGGGAAGGGAAAGAAGGNCCCCCGTCCCTGGTTCCCCCCCCCCGCCCCACCCCGTGCTCGGTGCTTTAGGGTCTCCGTGTTAGACCAACACCCACCTTCCCGGATGCTTCCCCTTTCTGCTTGTCTTTGGAAGAATTAGCATCCGTTTTCCTGCCAGGAAGGTTTCTCAGGAAACCAGAAAGACATTTTAAGTCCAACGATGGGTTTTTGGCTAATCCCCCTTTATTCTAAAACGTTTTGCGCCCATTATTTCACTGCCCCTCGCTGTGCGTAGTGGCATCGGCGAATTTTTTTTCCAGGATTAAGACTACGAATTTTTGCCCCTCTATCTTGAGAGTCCTTCCAAAACTTACAATTTGGGGCTTTTGAAAACCACCACACTCATGAAGGAGGTGTTTTTCTCCAGCAGTGGCTATCGAAACGAGAAGCCGGGCGACACAGCAGAGCTGTTCTTGGGGCAGGTGCCGGTCACAGAGCGGGATGGCCGACCTCCACCATCATGGATGTGAGGCCTCATCTTCGCTGTCACCCGGCAGCTGGAAACAGGCCCTGCCTCTCAACGGCACAGTTACCGCGCAGGCGGGGGATGCTTGAGTGTCTCTGCTCGCTATGAGGGGACCACGGTTCAGCTGGCCCAGACCGTGTTTTAAAAGACCAGGCTAACCCCCCCATCCTTAAGAAGCCCTTGTAAACTTCCAAGAAGCATTTGTGATATGGTTCGAATTTTGTACATTTCCCAAATAGTGAATAGTACTTTGGTCCCAAGCATAATATATTTGGTATGTTTGTGCTCATTTCACAGGAACTAACACATGCTCAAACAATTTTAAATAATTTTCATGGTTTATATTTATTTTTTTTCATTGCTTTTGTGTTGTTGTGTCTCAGCTCTGATGTATTTATTTATTTATAAGATTTTATTTATTTATTTGACAGAGAGAGAGGGAGAGAGGTCACAAGTAGGCAGAGAGGCAGGCAGAGGGAGAGGAGGTTGCAGGCTCCCTGCTGAGCAGAGAGCCCGATGTGGGGCTCGATCCCAGGACCCTGAGATCACGACCTGAGCTGAAGGCTCCACCGAGCCACCCAGGCGCCCCTCAGCTCTGATTTAATAACATTCAGGGATGCATTCACCAATTGTAATATCCTTCCTGGAGGGGGGGAGGGAATTACATTATATTAAATTATATATATATATATATGTATAACATTTATAAGTACGATTGTGTTATGTGTGTTATTACGTAATATATGTTGTAGAATCGTTCATGTATATACATATACACACGTACACACATATATAAAATTGATGATCCTCTAATCTTACAGTTTCTAGAAACACACTGTAGTAAAAGGTAAGGAGACACCACCTCATCCCTCAGTTTGTAGGTAACACAGGAACTCAGGCTTGCTGGCTTGGAAAATGAGGACAGTTGTGTTCTTTTCCAAATATCACAGAGTTCCTGGGACTTAGTTTCCTTATCCTCAAAATGAAGGAATTTCACTGACAACTCCAAAGGTCAGCTCTACACCGATTGGATTGTCCTGTTAATCTCTCGGGCCATGCAATTTGGTGATATAACTAGGGTTAGCTTCAGTGTTTCAAAAGCAAGATTAATGAAAGCTCATTCTCCAGCTGGTGGGTGAGGAGATTAGTCAGGAATGTTCCCTGGTTGTTGTGCAGGGGCTACCTCACCAAATCCAGCCCTGGGCGAATAGCTCTTCACCGTTTGGCAGGGGCGTGGGCATCCTCTTGCCAGACCCCAGGGTCATTCCTGGGGCCCAAAGGACCGGCCTTGCCAGCAACTCTGTTCATCCAGACGGCATTTTCGACACCCAGCCCTGCCAGCTCACTGGGATTTGGGAACTAGAAATTTGCACATCATGTTTGTTTTTCTAAAAATTTCAACAATTTTCCCTCTTTATGTCTTCATAATTCCTGCTCCTCTTTCCTGACCAACCTGTAGATTTACAATGTACAATTCAGGACCGCCATTCATCTTTCTCTGCCTTGATTTCCTCAGCTGAGAGATGGTGGTGTGAACACCAGGTGTTCACTCCGAGTGATCTGGGGAGGAAAAATGAGATAACCAGTGCCGGAAAGTGCTTCGAAGTTAGAGCAGGAGGGTAGCTCAGGTATCATAAGAGTGTCTTGTCTTTATTTTTCTGTGATATTTAAAATGTTAGCACTGAATGTGCTTCAGGGAAGGAGATCTCATTTTGAATGTCATTGTTAGAGAGATGGCCTGGAAGGTATTAGAGTTGCCAACAAAAACTGAGGAAATGTGCTTAAAAACTGTGAAGACCAAGTGACCCACGGTTTGTTTTCAAAGAATATGTGCACACTTGGGAGAAGCAGTTAGTAACTGTGGGGCATAATGAAAAATAAGATCTTACAAATCTGGGGACGCCTAGGTGGTTCAGTCTGTTAAGTGTGGGCCTTTGGCTCAGGTCATGATCCCAGAGTCCTGGGATCGAGTCCCCACGTCGGGCTCCCTGGTCAGCGGGGTGTCTGCTTCTTCCTCTGCTTGGCGCTCCCCCTGCTGTGCTCTTTCTTTCTCTCAAATAAATAAATAAATAAGAACTTTAAAAATGTCTTACAGATCTGTGTTGTACGTATCCTTTCAATTTAGTAATGAGAGAAAAAGTAACGTATAGTTCATGAGAAAAGTAACATATAGTTCATGAAGGTGAAGTGATTTTTTTTTCCTTTGGAGCTATAGCATTCAATATGGTAGCCACTAGCCACAAGTAGCTATATTGTTTAAAATTAAATAGAATTCCATAAAGTTTCAGTGACTCAGTTACATTAGTCACATTTTAAGTGCTTAGTGGCCACCTGTGGCTAGTGGAGTATGTTGGAGAGACCGGATATAGAACATTTCTAGAAGGTTCTGTGAGATAGCGCTGCCGAAGAGAAGCTGTGAAGAAAGGCAAAAGAACACTCCCATCCTCCTTCTTCCTGAGGTTGCTTTTTAGAATTCGCATGGAGTCTCTGGCTTTATGTTATTCCATCTTAACTGTACATTTGAAATTATTGAAGAGAGCACAGGGTAGTTGGGCAGGAAACCATAGCTCACGCCAAAACATCATTTGTTTCTCTACTGAGACAAACCTGCCCTTGGAAAATCCTGGAACCAGTTCTTTGCTCTAAAGTTGCACTTCTGTAAATATTTTCTTACTTCACCAGATAACATATTACTAACCCAGCAGTCACTTAAGCATGTACCAACTTGAATTATTAAGTAATTATTTCATGGGTATAAACCAAATCCTTACCTTCAGCAAAATAATCTCTTATATTCCAAATTCACTCTCTCCACAAATCCATTTGGGCTCCACTATCAAAGGGCATCCAGAACCCGGCCGCTTCTCACCAGTCCCCCTGACCCCTGTGTTCCCATCCGTGATCACCTCTCGCCAGTTGCTGCAGTCGCCTCCTCACTGGTTTTCCTGCTTTCACTCTCGTCCTCTCACCCGCTTCCCTTCTCTTCTCAACGTGGCGGTCCGAGAGCTCTTGTCAGTCCTGTGCTCCCCGTCCTCTGCTGGTTTACTCTTTCATTCTAAGTAAAAGCTAATGTGTCGGCGGTGGCCTGTAAGGCCTCTCACATCTCACAGCGCCCTCCGCACCCCTTGTTACCCGCTGGCCTCAGCCATGCTTGCTCTCTGCGAGCCACGGTGGGCTCTTCTGTATCTTCGGTCACCACAGGCATATCTTGCCTTAGGACCTTTGCACTTGCTGTTCTTCTGCCTGCACCACGCTTGCCCGAGATAGCTGGATGGCTCATTGCTGCACCTCCTTTATACCTTTTTCAACATCACTTCATAATGAGGGCTCACCAAACTGCTTAAAAATGCCACTTGCCACCCCCTTCCCCAGTGTCTACGCAGCAATCCCTGTTCCCTCTCCTAATGAGATTTTTTCCCACACTACTTCTCATCATCTGGCATACCATCCATATGTTCTACTTACTTATTTTTGTAAAGTCTGTCCCCTCTCAGTGGAATATAAGCTGCTTGATGGCAGAGCTTTATGCTTTTTTAATCTGAGTATCTAGCACAAGGTACGTACTCAATAATTATTTAATGAGTGAAGGAAAGAATTACATATTTAATGATTTTGATAAATGCCACGTACACACAAAGAACGGGGTCAGATGGGTGCGGTTAGAAGAGAAGTCTGTGTTTCAGAACCAAAGCGTGCTCGTCTAATTGAGCTTCATTTAACGAGAGAAACACAAAGATGCACCTTGCAGTGTAACCCTGCCTTCAGCGCCTTCCAGAGGACAGCTCTGCTTGCAGGCTCTGCTCTCTGGCTCACCCTACAAGCACCTTCATTCCCCTCCTTCCTGCTCTCGAGGGGCCACATTGGGAACATCTGAACCCCGGGCTCCAGGGGTCCTTTTTGGACAGCTCAGGAAAGAGCGAGAACTAGAGGCTCAGGGCTTGGTTCTTCTGGGAGCTGAGTGGTCCCAGAGTTGTGTTTATTCTCAGGTAGCAGGGGCTGGGCGTGAAGGTCCCACCCAGTGTGTGCTGCTGGGAGGGCAGGGAAGGGGGCACTTTTAGACACAAGGTGGTGGGTCCCTTACCCCGCGCTGGGGAGTGGCTGATTCCGGACTGGGGCGCCGTGCCTGTTCCTGGGGTCGTGGGGAGAGGGCAGAGCGTGGGAGCGGCTGGGAGCACGAAAGGTGGGGGGCGCTTACAGTGGGCTGGTCCTCCCCAGCGCAGAGGGCCCTCAGTTGCCGCTGGAAGGGCGCGGCCGGGAAGCAGCAGGTGTTTGGCCTGAGGCTATCGACTTCTCGCTTCCTGTCATTGTCCCAAAGCCCCTTTGGGCTGAAAAAGCTCTGCCCAGAAGTTTCGCTTTATCTTGAAACTTGGGAGTCACTTGGCAACAGGCTCCGCTGGAGTTCTTCAGTGTGATGAATGATGTTTCTGTGTTGCCCGAGCAAAACACTTCTCCCCATAGCAAATTGCGTTTTATCTGAAATTTCAAGAAAGAAAACCAAACGAGTGCTTTTTTTTTTTCTTTTAAAACGGTTTCCTCTCTTTGGCGTGTCCTTTGAGTACGCCCTGATTTTAGAAGATAGGTTCCCTTATGTTTAAATTTTCTATTAGTTGTCACTAAAATAACATAGGGTTATTTTTGTACTTTGTTTAAAATCTGTCTCATCGGTAGTCCCTGCCCCTCCCTTTCTGAGTTGTTGAGCTTTGTGGATTTAGCTCTGTTGCCCTGTTGGCACATTCGAGGGCGAAATCAGGATGTAGGAAGGCAGAGGCTATTTGATATTATTTATTAAAGCCGATTTTGCTTCTCCTGCATCCACGGCTAGAGAGGGCATCCCCAGCTCGCGGGAGCTGCTGAAGGCTAGTGCGGGCACCTGCCCCTCTGCGGAGAATTAGCGAGTGAAGAAGTTCTTTGAACACAGTAGGCAAAAGGCAGGATGTTAGTACTTGGCACTTCTAAACCTTTCCCCTGCTAGGTAATCTTTTCTTCTCTTGCTCTTCGTTTTGACAGGTAAGGTGGGGATTAGCTAGCAGATGCGTTTGAAGTGGGTCGAGGTGAGCTGCAGGCACTTTCCTTCTCGGATCTGCCTGTTACATAGGAAGGATGTGTCACTGATGTGGTACGCAGCAGGAATAAACAGGCAAGCCGGAATTTTTCTAATCAGTTTCACGGACTGTAGAGCAACCGTTTACTTTGTAAAATCGTAAATTTTCACATCTGGAAAGGGGGTGGGGAAGAGCTGTCCGGATACTTGAACCCCTTCTGTCTGCTGGGCAGGGGGAGATGTAGCTTCGAAGAGGTCAGAAACGGCCCCTGTTCCCAGGCGCCTTACAGCCTGGTGGGGCTGGTATATAGTAAATGCATAATTCCACCGCTAATTAAAATCGTGCCAGGTGTTACTAAGGAAATGTGCAAATGCTGCGAGAGCATGTGGTAGGGAGACCTGCCGTAGCCGGAATAGCCTGAGCTCCCTTCAGGTCGTCCTTTAGGTTGGGGTCCAGAAAATGAGAAGGTGTGAAGAAGGCGAAGGTACAGAAGGGAGGGGGTGGCAGCAGGACCCTCCCCTGGCCGGTGTGGCTGGATGGGGAGGAGAGGGAGTGAAGTGATGCTCAGAGGCACTGAAGAGCTTAGCAGACGAGGGTATGGTAATGAGTGGGCTTCAGAGCCCAGCAGGATCCTACCGAGACGGTTGCTGAGACTGCGTGTTAGGAGGCAGTATTTGGACATTTAGATATATGGGAGGGAAGGCGCACTCCGATGCTTAAGGTTCCAGGACAGGTGGGGGGAATGCAGTGCAGAGCCCGGGAAGGGATGGGCATTCACCTCCCGCACTTCAGAGGGAGAGGAGGAGGGAGAAGAGGAGGGCGGGCCGAGGCAGCTGCAGGTACAGGCAGGCCTGCTCCGAGGTTTGGGCTGGCCCGCTCAGCGATTCTGTTCTGATCATTTCTGTTTTCAATGAAGTAGGAGGCAAAGGCGTCTTCCCAGTGGAAGGAAGTGGAGTGTGCTTGCTGGGTTAGATGCCTTCTCCAGCTGTGCTTGGCCGCCACCTCGGCCGGCAGCCGTGGGCCAGGCAGCCGGGCGGGTTCATCCAGAGTTGAGGCTTTTCTCTGTGGGCGTAATGCAAGGACAAGGAAGGTATGAACGGTGCAGGAAGGGTTTCAGGGAGGTTTCCGTGGGATGAAGGGGCTGGGGCTGATGGAGCGGGAGGATGTGGAATGGCGGATGGCCCTGCCCATGCAGGGGTTGGGAACAGGTGGTGGGCTCGCTGAGCAGGGAAACAAGGTACGAGGGCTTGGCTAACTGTCCTGGGCATAGAGGTCACCTGGGGCTCTTGTCAGGATGCAGATGCTGATGCTGCGGGTCTGGGAGGGGGCCTCAGAGCCGGCATTTTAACCAGCTGATAAGGGGTGCCAGCCCCTCTGGCCTGCGGGTCGCACTTTGCGAAGAAATTAGAAATTAGTTGTTCTAGTGGGATGCCCGAATTAGAAATCCTCGAGGTGGTACAGTCCTGAGCAGTAGGTAACACGGCCTGGGAATGACTGAGTGGCTCGAATGCGAGGCTCAGGGTGCACGATGGGGGTGCTAATGCTTACATGGGCAGCACCGCGCCGAGTGTCTGTTTTCTAATCGTCCCCGAAACCACAATGAGGAAGGTACTGCAGTCCCTTATCTTACAGGTGAGGAGTGAGGCACAGAGAGGCCTGTGCCCAAATCACCCACACTTGTGAGCGGGGGAGTTCAGGACTCAGGCTGGGCGGTACCTCGCCGGAGCCCAGGGAGGGGTGCATCCCTGACCCCTGAGGACTTAATTGTTAGCGTCATCTGTGAAAGTGGGTAAGAAAGTCTAAGAGAAGGCTAAGGTCTCACAGGTTATCCCTTGTGATCCCCACAACTGCCCTGCAGAGCCTGTGCTCTACCCATTTTACAGGTAAGAAAAGTAAGGTTCAGAGGGATTCTGTAACTGATCCTCGGGGGAGTTTTCAAGTGACTTGCTTTTGTTGGAGTCGAAGTCCATTCCTTCTCCCGATCAAATTTCACTCCATCACCCTGCAGAAATGCAATTCTCTTCTAATTCTTTGGGAGGCTGCAGTTACCGTGGGAATAATCTCTGCTTGGGACTCAGGCTACATCCTGGAGGTTGAGGTGTTATGAACAAAGCTGAGCCCAGGGGACGGGCATCTGGGCTTGGCTCTGTCTCTAACTAGCAAGTTTGCACACATCTCCCAGGTCTCAGTTTTTTATTCCTAGCAATCACTTCCAGAGCTACATTCTGTAAGCATCCGGACAGTTATAATGGTTTACATTAATGTCTACTATAGGCTTCGCATTCCATCGGTTATCCTTAATTCTCACACAAGGATGAAGGGCATTTCTAACTTCAAGGTGAGGGTCCTGCAGCCTGGAGACTTCAGGTAACCTGCCTGCTGCCTCCCAGCTCACGGGATGGCAAAGCTGGGGTTTGTCCCGAGGTCTGTCTGACTGCAAAGCCCGTGTCTTTGCCGCTTGAGCAGCCGCCTCCGCCTCTTCCGTAGCCTTGTGGTGGGTCGTGCTTACAGGTGTCATAAGTCAGGATTGTCAGACTCTCAAAACCTGGACTCCAAGAAGGACTCTGTTTTGGTTTTGAGAGGCACCTCTCCTGTGTGTGTTGCACGCCTGAGCACGCACAAGCACACCTGCGTACCACGTGCACGCTGGTATCTCTGGAGCAAAAGTTTCATGACACAGTGGCTTCTGGTATTCACTTGCAAAGCACTTGATTTTCTTTTTGATTCCAGTTTGGTTTAGTCCATTTTATTAAGATACTTGCTAAGCTCTACTGATGATTGAACCACTAGCCAAGGGCTGCAGCCCTCAGTTTGAGAATTAGGTGCAGGGATGTCTGGGTGACTCAGGAGGTTAAATATCTGACTCTTGATTTCAGTTTAGGTCATGCTCTCAAGGTCATGAGATCGAGCCCCACGTCGGGCTCTGTGCTGGGCATGGAGCCTGCTTATGATTCTCTCTGTCCCTCTCCCCCATTCCCCCATTTGGGCGAGTGATCTCTAAAATAAAAATAAAAATTATGGATTTCTTGATACAGTCACTCTTAGTCTTCTTTCTCTCCTGATTGCTTATCTCTGAATTTCATGCTGAGTCTCATATATGCAGCAGTATTAAATCTAAATTAGTCCCCCCACCACATGCTGCACACTTTTGCAAAGTAGATAACTCTCTCATAAATTCGCTCCGAGAGAAGAAAAGAAAATTGTACTTTTTAAATTGGATGACGGTGCTAATGTATGAAAAGAGGAAGAAGAAAGACGTGACTTCTGTGTTTCCTTGGCTAGAGAGACGAGAGTATAAGGCTGGGAAACGGGCTGTTAAGGTGAAAGGGTGCAGATTGGGGAGAAACCACAGCAACAGAATTCCGGTAAAAGTCGGTGAAACTAACTTCTTGTTCCAATTCTGCCAGATAGCCCGTTGTTAGCTGTAGCTATCCTTGTAAACTTGTCCAAGGACATGCCTTTGTTGGACTCTGTTATGTGCCTGGTTTTGTTCTGAGTACCTCACGTATCAGGTGTCTGGGTAGGTGATACTGTCCCCATGCTTTTACAGTGGAGGAGACCAGGGCACAGAGAGGCCAAGTAACCTGCCCAAGGTCACACAGCTGGTAGTAAGTGGTCTTTTCTTTCAAGTGATGCTTTGTGGTCCCTGCTGGATGCTGTGCCTGGGGCACAAATTTAGGGTCTCACCTCACCTCTGGGGTTATATACACAGATGAAAAGTGATTGTTGTCCATCCATCTGATGGGGCGGCCAGAGGGGATCTGTAGAGTTGATTTGGTTTCTGTCCTTCTTGAGCTCTGCTTGTTTCTTTCTTTCCCCCCCCCTCCCTGGATTATGAGAACTACCCGCCCCCCCCTTTAATTTGTGTTTTAAATTC
>LNAC01000176.1:1196760-1229779 GCA_002007465.1 Ailurus styani | reverse complement strand
CCCCCCCCCTTAAATTTGTGTTTAAAATTCTGTTGTTAGAAACAAAGAGGAACTCTAATGCATGCTGACCAATCCTTTAACCCTTCCTCGTCTGTTTGTTCCTCTGTAAAATAAAGGAATTGGATACACCTTTCCCCAGATCCCTCTCAGCTCTGTGATTTTTAGCTAGAATTGGGTTCAGGGGACTCTCACGTTCCAGAAGAGACGGCTGGTCCTGTGCTGGGGACCCAGGAGAAGTTTTGTGAATTAACCGGGTTAATACGACCTTTAGCTTCATGTTGTATGTTTTCTGTGTCCCTTGCATGGCTGCGACTCGTTTGTTGAATTCATTTAGAACATAAACAGACAGTGATGACTAATCCCTTCCCAAGCGCCCACCCCGGGCTGAGAGCTCTGGGCAGGAACTCTCCACCTGAGGGCGTGACATGAGCCCACCTGCACCCCGAGGGGCTGGAGCTGGGGAAAGACACATCTGGTTCATAGCCTAGGAGGTGGTCTCTTTCTAGGGAGAAGTCTGCCTTGCAAAGTGTGTCCTGGGGCGCCGGGCCAGCTCGGTTGGTTAAGTGGCTGCCTTCGGCTCAGGTCCTGATCCCAGGGTCTTGGGATCCAGTCCTTCATCCGACTCCCTGCTTGGTGGAGAGCCTGCTTCTCCCTCTGCCTGCATGCCCCCTGCTTGTGTGGCCTCTCTCCCCACTCCCCTCTGACAATTAAATAAATAAATAATAAAATGTAAAAAAAAAAATGTGTCCTCATAATAGAATCAGTGTGACATATTCCAGAGCTTTGTGTGAGCTGGTGCTTTGCAAAGAAGATCTGATATGGAGTGACATTAAGGCGAATTGATGTTTTGAAGGAGCCACATGTTCATCTGCGGAGAAACATTAAATATGTTTGTTGTCTTACGTGCTTCGGTAATGCAGCTTGCAGTCACGGGACTGCAGAGGGAAGGGAGCGATTGTGTCTGACGAGCTTGTGTAAATGCTCCGTTTTCTGCACAAGGGCGGAAATAACCAGGTGAAAAAGAAATGGATTTGCACAGGTGTGTGAGAACCGAAGCCCGACGCCAGTGGCTTCCTCGCTCCCCTGTGGAGGGAGCATCTGTCGTTCCAGGGGGTGGGGCCCCAAGAAGGAATTAATTCCTCTCGGCAGGTATGTCCTGGGGACTTGCCCTTCACAGCCGTCCCCACACCCTAGAGAGGAGCAGGGTCCTGGAACCAGGGGAGCCCCACCGTGGGCCTAAGTCCCGGACCCCGAGTGTAGGGAGGGGACACGGGGACCTCTTCCAACGTTCTTACTCTAGTTTTGGGGACATTTAGGTCCACAAAGACAGTGCTCTGTTCCGTTAGGGCCCTCAGCCAGGTTGAGGCTAACCACAGGCTACATATGCTAACTCTCTCTTAATTTAACACGGTTATGGGTGTGCGAGGTTTTATTGTAATATTGATTTCTATATTGAATGTGCAAATACTCACACATGGTTGCAGCTGTTTGATCTGCTCTTCACCCGTACGGCGGACCCATTGAACCCTCACGGCTCTATGGGTGTAGGGACGATTGCTGCTCCCATATCACAGAAGAGGAAACGGAGCCCCAGAGAAGGTCAGGTCGTTCGCCTGAGTCACACAGATAGTAGATCGAATTGAAATGCAGACAACTGTCTGACTCCGGAGTTTTTCCTTCAAACTGCTAGGCCACGGGTTGGCAAACTTTTTCTATATGGGACCAGATAGTAAGTCTTTTGGGCTTTGTGTGCCCCCCAAATCTCTGTTGCTTCAACTCTGCCTTTGTAGTGTGAAGGCAGCCAGAGACAGTACGTGAAACAAATGGTGTGGCTGTGTCCCAATAAAGCTTTATTTATGAAAAGGTGGTGTGTGGGATCTGGCCCGTAGGCTGTACTTTCAGATCCTGCGCTAGACCATCCTGACTTGTTAGGGCACGTCCATAATGACAGAGAGAGACACTCGGTAGTGTGGCGATCCAGTTTTATAAGGGATCGGGAGCCAGAAATTGAACGAGGATGATGTATTGTCTGTATTCCTTTCGGATGAAGCGTCCGTCTGCTTTAGTTGGAGAGGGTGGTGGTTGGCATGTTCGGGTACAGTGCGATGTGAGGAGGCGCAGAGCCAGGAGAGACTTTTTATTCTCTTCCAACTTTCTGGGCAGTCTTGCACAAGGCTCTGGGCATCTGTCACTCATCACTGTGCGGTGGTGATAGTGGTCCTCGCCACCTGCCTGTCTCTCTCCCCAGAAGTGTGTGTCTTGGATTAAAGAGGTCTTGTCCACGATGCCCTTGGAGCTGGGAGCCTGGAAGAGGGTAAACGTATTACATGGTATTCATCATTTCGTTTGCTTGCAAATTAGAGAGTACTTTGGGGGTATAATACCCTTTTTTGAATATTTGCTGTTTAGAGCCCCATTTTAAAGGAAACGCATTCTTGGTAATCTGCATGAGAGAATGTGGATTTAGGTGGCATGAATTTATGGATTACCTGTGTGGCAGTAGGCTTTAGGCAACGGAGTTATTAAAGAGGGTGAAACAGGTATTTATTTCAGTTTTTAACAAGTGTGCACTGAGAGGGCTTCATAGCCAACCTCATTATACATCATTTCCATAAGAAAATTTAGGCTTCTTTGCTAAGTTGTGGGTCTTAGCAGTAGGGAGGATTTTTATAAATGTTTCTGAATGAAATTTTGAAGTTAAAAGTTGAGTGGAGAAGCCTCAGAGGGAGCAAGGCTGCTGCTTGCATGTCAATGAAAGGGAGAGGAAATTCATTACAGGGGTTGAAGATGTGGTTTGCATGCTAAGACCTTTGTGGAAGAATGGGCCTCCCCAGAGGAGGTGGGAGGGAAGTTAGAGCTTGTCCTTGGTGACTAAGTTTCCTTGATTTAGTACCGATATTTCTTCCGAGGCCTTCTACACCTCCCCCCCCAAATTTTCTTTTTTTTAAACTTTGCAAGAAAATATATTGAATTGAAAATTTCAGCCTAGAGGATGTCTCAGAATCTTGGTAGGTTTTTTTTTGTTTGTTTTGTTCTGTTGCCAAAAACCAAAGTCCAGTAAGTGTAACTACTTAATCTTAATTTGGGAATCGAAATTTCAGGTGCTATCACGTCAGTTAAAATGATAGAAGAGCAGGTATTTGGCAGAGACCTTCTGGGAGCTGGGCTAGCCCTTTATCTACATCGTCATCATACTTAAAACAACGGCATGAGACCTGTGGAGGGATATTATTCTTGTTCTACAGATGAGCAGATGGAGGCATCGGGAAGTTCACTAACGCTGTCAGGGTTAAACCGCTAGAGAGTAGCAGAGCCAGAATTTAAATCTGCCTTCCTGATTCCAAAACCCATGCAAGGAGGCTGAGCAAGGGACTTGGGGTTCTGGGACACAGGATTCTCAGTGCTCAGACTAGAGACATCCTGGGCAAATGGGAGGATTTGGTTACCCTGCAAGCAGGGTGCTTATTACTCCCAGCTCCAAGACGGTGCTCGTTATCAGGATCAGTCGCAGAGGAGTTTTCCTGTGTGATCGCCATATGTTTGCACTGTGAAGCCTCCAAGACCGCAAATCCTGGGGTGGTCTTGGAGCCGAACAGGAAAGTTAGGAGACCAAGTTCTTTGGGGTTCCCAGCATGAACGTAGCCCCATTTATTGGCCCAGTTTGCACTGATGGAGCAAGAGGCAGGATTCTTGGAATGGGGGCATTTGAAGTTTTCCACTCTTGCTGCAAAATATTGCTACACTCTTTTGGGAAAGGCTGGGTCGGCTTCGGAGGATTTCACCCACTCCATCCCACCCCTCCCAAACTTTCTAAGACCAGTCCTCGTGCCTCTGGGGACCGTAGATGAGCACCAGAATGGGGACTGGCTGGCAGAAAGCTTCTTCCTTCAAAGCCTGGGCTCCCACACGGATGTGGCTCTCTTCAGGCAAATTCTTCTGGCCTGTGTCCAAATTTCAAAGGACACTGTGTACAACTTCTGGAGGACACTGTGCACTTAAAGAATATTTTTAAAGAAAGGGAGTTGGCACACAGGACTACAGATTGCAAACTCTGTCAAGCTGCCTGAGGGAAAACAGAAATAATCATTAGAACATCGTAGTGTCTACATATGGTCAAGAGGTTGATTGCTCTTTATTCAAAGGATGAATCCATAGGAACATTCTGTTTTTTTGTTTTTTGTTAATCCTCCCTAAAAAGTGTACTGATCCAGTGAGTACCCTAGGGCTGGTCACGAGAAGGCAGGCAGGTCAGTGGATGCCTCGGCCGCTTGTGGGGAAACTTCCTTCTTTCCCCAGAGCGCAGCACGGACAGAGGGGCAGGAGGCCGGCCCGCGCCTCGTGCTGGCGATCTCCGCTGCGTCTGAGTCGGCTGGGTGCTTGTTTGAGATTAGTTTCTAAGACTTATTAATTAGATTCACACAGGGGACCTTGTAATCACTTAATTACCGAGGTGCTCTTTGTTCAACCGTGTCAAAAGGTGTCTTGTCATTTTTATTTCACTTTTTGTTCGAGTGTCTCTGTGACCGTGTTACAAATGAAATATCCTTCCAGAATGCGGTATGTCTTCTGTGATCGGTGTCTACTGTTTGGCAATAGACATAAATAAGATACAAGCTCTTGAGAGCTTAGCATAGGGGAAGCGCCGAGAAATGAGGGGAGAGTGCAGGGCAGGGTAAGGGGAACTGGAGACTGAGAAGCCAGGAGGCGTGGAGGAACAGTGGCCGCCACAGCACGGCATGGTATGGAAGAGGGGGAGCAGGGGAGGAGAGACACACACAGACTGCGCGATGCACAGGCAGAGAGCTAGAAACAGGCAGGCGGATAGAAAACAGGCAGACCAGTAGGGACAGGTTCTCTTCTTTATGATCCTCAAATATCCCTCATCCTGTCAGTGACGCTTTTACCTGTTTGCTTCTTTATGGCTTTAAAGTTCTGTGACTCATCTGTGTTTGCATGTGTATAGACTCTTCAGGAAGTGGGTTCTGGAAATTTGAGGGTCCATATAAGGAATCAGAAGGCCAGTCTCTGGGCCCAGACCATACCGGGTATGAATCCCAGCTCTGCCACCTGCTTGCTGGGTCACCTGGGAGGTGACATAATCCCCCTGTGCCTTAGTTTCTTCTTGTTAAAATGGGGATAATAACTGTTTCTAGCTCGTGGAGGATCAGGGATGGTTACCCAGCAGCACTGGCCGTTGTCGTCACTACTGTGCTTGTAACACAGTCTGGATGTTGTGGGACCAATTTCCCTTTGCAGGAATGTTCATAGAGCATAGTGTATTTTTCCAAATATTGGAAAGGCTACACGTTCCTGTCCGGGGCTTTTGGCACTGCGCATGTGTGGGTATTGCGCATGTGTGGGTATTGCGCATGTGAGGAGAAGGGGTAGAGATATGACATGCTGGGGGTCAGGGTCCCAGCATCCCGTGTCAGCGCCGGCACGAGCCGGCAAACATGATGAGTTTCTCTGGACTTGCTCTCAGATGAGAAACTGAGATGGTAAACAACGGGGTTTTAAGTCACAGGTGATACTGAGTCCTCTTTTGGCACGTTGAGTTTTGTGACCTGGATATGATTTTACCTCTACGTGGAGGTTCAGTGGGCTTCAGATTCACGGCAAGACTGGGGGCTGCTTGTATTAGTGCCCCTGGAAGAGAGAAATGTGTGTGTTGCATTGTAAATCATACATTTAGTGACAATGAGGTTGTTTGAGAGATGAAAAAGCCAATTCTCCCAGCAGAACTTTAGTGTCAGAGACTCCTCTCCAGTGCAAAGGCCCTGGGGCCTGCCTGGGCCTCCAGACACGTTTAGACCTTCGTGGTTGTGGGCCTGGGATCCCTGCTTCAGGCCTGACTTCAACCATTTCCAGCCTTTCCTGGGCACTTGGGGCCCTCTGGGCTTCATAGATGTTCTTAGCTGAATTTTAGAATCCAAACATCCGTAAATGTTCTCTCCAGGACTGGGAGAAGCCCGCTGAGAAACACAGTTGGGGACAGCTTGAAGGACACCTGTTCCGCGGCCCGGGCCTTGTGTAAATGTTCCCCGCCCGTGTACAGAGAAGAGGAAGCAAGAGAGCCGGCGTGGCCGGTGGTTGTAATTGGAAAGTGTGCAGGAGCCCGTGGCTTCTTCCTTCAGTTTGCTGTTGATACAGGGAAGCTCATGACGGTCTGTCTGTAAGATCTCTCTATTTTAGTGTCACAGAGACCTGTCTTGTGGACTCAGCTGAAGTAATCTCTTGGTCCTTTGGGGCGCTGACCCACTGCTCGTCTGGAGAGTTCACACGTGATTGGTGCAGTGGGGACCTGCGCTCGGCGGCTCTCCGGGCAGCAAGCCGTCCCAGTTCACTTGGTCTCCGCACGGGCCAGGAGCCAAGCCCGTGGGTCACACCAGAGCCTCCCGGCCGCACCGGTGGTACTGACACTGATGCTGCTTTTCTCTCCTGCAGGTGCTCGCATCATGCCGCGCCTTCCTCGTAACAGCACGAATCCCTAGCAAGGTAAGTGCCCATGCGCTGCCTCCAACACGCACACGCGCATGCGCGCGCTCCTCCGTGACGCCGACGTCACAATTGAGGTGTGCACGCGCACGCACGCTCACACATGCGTGCTCGCCAGGGTCCAGATGTCTTGATTGAAGCGTGCATGCGCACGCACACACGCATGCTCTCTCCAGGGATGCAGACGTCATGATTGCGGCGCGCACGTGCACGCACAGACATGCGCGCGCTCAGTGACGCAGACGTCACACTTGAGGCGTGCACGCGCACGCACGCACGCGCACACATGCGTGCTCGCCAGGGTCGCAGACGTCATGATTGCGGCGCGCACGTGCACGCACATGCACGCGCTCCTCAGTGACGACGCTCCTCAGTGACGCGGTCTCCATGATTGGGGCTGTGTCCGGAGTGTTCTTAGCACACCCGTGTTTTCCTTCCTTCTCCCCAGAAAGCACCTCAGCGTGTGGAGACGAATAGCTTTTACTCCATCGTTGTTCCTCTTCTCGTGTAAGAGCATCCCGTGAAAAGCGCGCACGCATTTTGTGCTCCGTATCCCCGACCACGAAACCACTTTGCTCTTTAAAGGATCTATTTAATTTCTCCGAGATACAGCCCCCTGGTTGCTAGTCCAGGGCTCGGGGTGCCTGCTGCCTTTTTTCTTCCTGATTATAACAAATGCTCGATTTATGATGTTTCCCCGAGGCGTGTGATCGTTGGTTCCCCCGCTTCTGGTGATGTGAAGTGAGTCCGTTTCTAATGCGTCATAAGTGCAATCAGTTATTGTGGGAACGGTGTTGGGCTACGTTGCCTATGTATTGAAACACCCCAAGGCAGTCTATAAGGAACCGTTATCCCACTGGTGAAAAATTACCTGCAGGAGGAAATTTTATGAGCTTGAGAAATAGCCAAGTAGCCTGTTGAGTAGAAGGCCCCTGAATCATGTTTCCCCTAGTTAAAAATATTCTGACGTGGAAAGGCGGCTTTCCTCTGGGGCAGTGGCCCGCCTCCTTCTGCTGGCTGATCCCACACTGTCCCCTCCCTTGCTCTGCCCCCAGTGAAGGTCTGGCTTCGTCCTGTGACGTGCATCGTGTGTAGTTGGGACATTGGTTCTGATTTCTGATATCATCAGCATCACAGAGAAAAGCAGTTTTCTTCCAGAGTGATCTGTGTTCCCATTTACCCCCCGTAGACCGGGCTGGTTTTCATGTGCCACAGAACACGTTGGCTGAGAAGCAAGCCCCGTGTCAATGACATTAATTTCCTGGGGAAATAATTATATTCAGAAGAGTACTGTACACTAGGTACTGATTATGGCATAGATGTCTTCTCTTTTCTGTGGGTGCTGATGGAACATTTTTTCTTCGGTCTTTCTGTTGTTAAAATGTATCACACATGCAGTCAGATGTACAAAATAGAAACCTCCATCTCTGTGATGCACCTGCAAAGCAAATACTTCTGTAGTCACACCCAGGTGAAGAAACAACTTTGCTCTCACCCCTGAAGGCTCCAGCTTGGCATTGCAGGCAGGAGTGGGTATTATCAGATCAGGGACGGACCCACAGAGAAGCTGGGTTGAGGGATCACCCCCCCCACCCCAGTGCGAGGGTCTTCCACTGGTCCAAGTTGTTTTTTTTTTTTTTAAAGATTTTATTTATTTATTTGACACACAGATCAGATCACAAGTAGGCAGAGAGGCGGGCAGAGAGAGAGACGAGGAAGCAGGCTCCCCGCTGAGCAGGGAGCCCGATGCGGGCCTCGATCCCAGGACCCTAAGATCATGACCTGAGCCGAAGACAGAGGCTTTAACCCACTGAGCCACCCAGGCGCCCCTGGTCCAAGGTTTAGAGGTGGGAAAGAGCACAGTGCTTTTGGGGAACAGGGGGGTGGGGGGGGCTGTGAGCATCGGAAAGGTGGGTGGTGGTGGCTCCGGCTCCTGTCTGTGGAGTGGGGGGGCGCGTTCCTGCAGGACAGTAACACAGTCATGTGTCCGTTTGTTTATGGCCTGTGGGAGAGGGACTTGCGGGGGTGGGGGGAAGGTAGAGACGCCCCTCCTCATTCTTAGAGATCGCTGGGATGCCCGAGGATTCACAGATGAGACTTGACCTTGCAAAGGGATTGCCCATACTACAGGCTTTGCTTCTAGCTTCTGCCTTGTCCTAGTTCTCTGGATGCCTTTATGCCTCTACAGATTGTTTTTCTTTGCCTGAACTTCCCTTTTGGCTCCTTCTTTGCTTGATAAACTTAAGAGCCTCACCAAATGACTCCATGCTTTCCTCCCTGACACTTTGCTTCTCCCAGTGACAGCCCCTAGGTGCCGTGGAAATGTCTTAATTGACCTCCAATGAACCTCATTCGGCCAAATTGATCACAGGTGCCCATGCCATGCCTCATGGTGTGGACTCATGCCAGCTGGTTTTCTTAGCTGTTGAGCGGTGAGAGTGCCGGCCTGTTCACACCTGCTCCCACCAGTTGAATGAGTGCCCACCGGGGGTCAGCGGTTTGTTTCCAAACCTACTCATAGCAGTTGTAATGACAGCAGTACATTTATTTAATTAAAGGTATTTCACGTAGCAGTGAAATAGGCTGCAAAAGGAGAGAGTGTCTATGCAATACTGAATATTGGTAAAGGTGAATTATGTAAAAAAATTACTGTCTTGTTAAGGACTAGACAGTTGTTAAAGGTTGGGATGGTGGGGAGCATAATAATTCAGCAAAATTCTGCCCTCAAGTTGCTTCGCAAGTCTCTTCAAATTCTCCATCTTATTTTTTATTATTTATTTTTAAAGTTATTTATTTATTATAGAGAGAGTGGGGGGCATGGAAGAGTGGAGGGAGAGGGAGAGAATTACAAGCAGACTCCCAGCTGAACACGGAGCCCAAAGCGGGGCTCGATCCCATGACCCTGAGATCATGACCTGAGCTAAAATCAAGAGTTGGGTGCTCAACCAACTGAGCCACCCAGGCACCCCCTCACTCCATCTTGGAGAGATTTGAATTGGACGTCGGGTGCCCTGCATTTATGGGTGTGGACCCTGGAGGAAATATGGTGCAGGACCAGCCAGCAGGCTCTACACAAAGAAGAAACGTGGTCACTCTGTCAAAGGCTAGCCAGTGAAACGATGTTTGTAAGTTTTGCTTTGAGCTGACTGAAGGTAGATATGTATACTTCTTAGAAAATAATTTCCTGCTTGAGATGACTTTTTGAAACCCAACTAGGCATCGGTCTTGATAATAATGATAGGTGACAAGACTTCTGGTCGATTAGAATGTTTAAAATGGGCCTCCAGTGCCACATTTGACTCTTGGAGGACAAGAGAGATGTGTCCTTCTTCTTCAGTTCCAGTCCCCGTAGTAGGCCTTCCATATACATCTGTGGGTTGACTAAGTGAATAGTGAAAGAATAACTTTTCTACTTCCAGCCCTCAGCGCTATACATCGAGATATTTAGCTGGAGATTTAGGGGTTCTCCATCATAAGGTTTATCCTACCAAATGCGTAGGGTGCAGCATAGCACCCAGGGCACATCTGAGGGTCTCGTGGGTTTGGTTCTGGATGGGTGCTTTTCCCCTACCTTTCTAGTATGAAGGTGAAGAGGTCAAATAAACTGATCTAGGTCAGTCTCTTCTAACACAGAGTGTTTGCTGTAGTCAGAAAATTGGAGTGTTTGCAAAATTGGGGGAAAGATTAGTGGCTACTGTCCAGGAAAAATAGGAAAGGTGTGGGACTGGAGAAATTTTGAAGGAAAAAAATGCTGATTACGGAAGAAGAGAAGAGAGAAAGTTTCACTTATTAAAATGGGAAGGAAATAAATCATTTATCTGCCCACAGAGATAAGACTTTTATGTAACTGTGTGTTTCATTTAACCACAGTTTAAAATTCCTACATGTTGTATTTTTCTAAATCCATTCAAAATATGCATTTCTATGAAAGATGGAGAAGGAATGGTGACGATTCTGGTAAGTGGCCAGAGTGTCACCCAAAGAGGTAAGGATTTAGAGAGAAGGGAAAACCTACATCGTCATCTTGATGGGACTTTCTGGAGCAAAATTTTGAAATAGGAGAACATTCATTTCCTATACATTCATTTCTCAATGGAGAAATACTAGAGTTGGCGTAGAAGAACTTTCCATTGAGTTTGTCCCTGGATGAAATTTAAAAAGTCAGATTGCTAGCTTCCTTTCAATCCTTGAGTAAAGTGAAGAGTCCTCTTTCTGAAAGAGGACGAGTCAAGGCCATATCTTTACGCACGAGTGGAGATGGTAAGCCGGCCTGTCTTCCATGATGCCCGGTGCCTTATTTGGCTCTCAGACTGTTTCTGATTGTAGCATTTTCACTGTGAATTGCAGGTTTTGCCACCCTCATTCATTACAGGTCTTTATTTCGATTGCAGCTCGAGTTAACCTTCAGCTACTTGGAGATTCATGGTGTCATGTGCAACAAGTCTGCTCAGGTGCGTGCCGACAACAGCTGCTTGTGTGTCCGAACGGCGGGGCCCTAACCTTTCTCGGGTTTCTGGAACCGGGAAACTCCTGTCTTGGTTTCACTGTTGAAATTCTCTTGAGATAGTATAGGAGAACAAGATTAGGGAAAATGGAAGTTTCTGAGTGAGAGACTGAACAGGGGGCTGGGTGGGTCTGGGTGGGAGTGTGTTGTTCTCGTAAGGAAAACACATTCTCGGGAACTCAGTCTGAGAAGAACTAATGAGCTTTTATGTGAGCTCGGGATGTGAATGTGAGATTTTGTGCAACAAGGTTTAGTGTTAAAAACTCATAGCTGTTAGACAACACTATCTAATAAGGTCTTTCTGGGAATATAGTGATATATAAATTTTTTTTTGGTGTTAATAAAATGTAGATTTTTTATTTTTTTAAGATTTATTATTTTAGAGAGAGAGAGAGAGAGGTGGGAATACATAGAGGGAGAGGGAGAGAATCTCAAGCAGATTCCCCATTGAGTGCAGAGCCTGGTATGGGCCTTCAGGTGGGGCTTGATCTCACGACCCTGAGATCATGACCTGAGCTGAAATCGAGAGTTGGATGCTTAACCACCTGAGCCACCCAGGTGTCCCTAAGATGTAGATTTTTTGGAAACAGCTTTATTGAGCTATAATAAGTAATATGCCACAAACTGGAGTGTACAATGTAATTAAGCTTTGACATATGTACCTATGAAACCATTACCACAATCGAGGTACCAAATTTATTGCCCATCCCACAGTCTCCTCATATCCCCCCCGTCAACTCTCCCTCTTGCTCTCCTCTTCATCTCGGCATCTGCGGGGTCTGCTCCCTGCATCTAGAGCCTAGTTTGGTACTTTATTGCCTACCTTCTTTCATCAGTGTAATTGTTCTGGGATCGACTTATTTTGTTGCATGTCTCAGTGGTTCCTTTTTATAGTTGAGTGGTGCTCCATTGTGTTCTGTTTTGACCCATTGTGTTCCACGGTGTCCTGCTCTGTCCTGTCGTGTCTCCTTGTGCTCTGTTGTGTTCCACTGTGGGCTCTATCACAGCTGCCTTATCCCTTCACCTGGTGAGGGACAGTTGGGTTGTTTGTGTTGTTGGCCAAGACCAGCAAAGCTTCTGTGAACATTTTTGTACAAATCTTTGATTGGACAGAGGCTTTCATTTCCCATGGGTAGATACCTCAGAATGGAACGGCCGAATTGTATGGTGGGTACATATTCAACTTTTTAAGAAGTTGCTAAACTGTTTTCCAAAGCGATTGTACCATTGAACGTTGCCATGAACAAACAGCACGTGAGGGTCCCAGATCCACATCCGACACCAGCGTGGTCAGTGTGTTTAATTTTAGCCATTCTGGAAAGTATGTGATACTTTCTCATCGTAGTTTTAATTTGCATTTTTCCAGTGACTAAAGATATTGAGTGGGGCACCTGGTTGGCTCAGTCGTTAAGCGTCTGCCTTTGGCTCAGGTTGTGATTGGGATCGAGCCCTGCATCGGGCTCCCCGCTCGGTGGGGAGCCTTCTCCTTCTCCCTCTGCTGCTCTCCCCGCTTGTGTTCCTGCTCTCACTGTCTCTCTCTCTCTGTCAAGTAAATAAATAAAATCTTTAAAAAAAAGATATTGAGTATCTTTTTATCTGCTTGTCTGCCATCATCTACCTGCCTTTTTCAAGTGTTTAAAATGTTTTGCCATTTTAAAAATTGAGTTGTTTTGTTATTGTTTTAAGAGTTCTTTGTATATTTTGAATACAAATCCCTTTTCAGATACATGATTTCCACGTATTTTTTTCTCAGTCTGTGCCTGTCATTTCATTTTCTTTGCAGTGCTTTTCAGATGGCACAAGTTTTAAATTTTGATGTCCAATTTGTTAATTTTTTTTTATGGACCATGCTGGTGTCATATGGAATAAATCTTTGCTCAACCTGAGTCCACAGAATGTTCTGTATCTTTGGGAAGTATTACAGCTTTACATTATACATTTAGCTCTGTGATCCACTTCGAAGTAGTTTCTGTATATAAGGCAATATATTGGATCAGTGGGGTTTTTTGTTGTTGTTGTTCTTTTTTGGGGTGTGTGTGTGTGTGTGTGTGTGTGTGTGTGTGTGTTGGCATATGTGTGGCTTTTCCACTTGTTTGAAAGACTGTTGTTTCCACACTGAACTGGTGTTCACTTCTGTTGGTGGTCTGTTGTTCATGTAAGTGTTGGTCCATTTCTGGACTGAATCCTGTCCCTGTGGTCTGTTTGTCTTTATGTAACGACCACACTGTCTTGATCACTATCGCTTTATAGTAAGTCACGAAATCAGATAGTGTTAGTCTTCCAACTTTGTTCTTTATCAAAATTGTTCATTGATTCTGGGCCCTTTGCAGTTCCATAAGAATTTTAGACTCAGCTTCATTTCTACAGAAAAGCTGCTGAGATTTTGGCTGGTATTATATTGAATCTCTAAACCAGTTTGGGAAGAATTGATGTCTTAACAGTGTGGAGTCCCTGACCCAAGACAGCTGTGTGTTTCTGCGCGTACTTAGGTCTTCTGTGATGTCTCTCAGCAGTGTTTTGTTGTAGCTTTCAGTGTGCAGGTCTTACACATTTTTGTCAGATTTATTCCCAAGTATCCTGTATGTTGTGATGCTATTATAAATGGTAATTGTTTTAAATTCCAGTTTTTAATTATTTCTTGCTGGTATAGATATATGGTGGAATTTTGCATATTAAACTTGTATCCTGACAACTTGTGTTCACCAGTTAGTTCTAATAGGTTTTAAAAACGAGTTTCATCATTTTTCTGCATGGATGATGGTGTTGTTTGTGAATAAAGACAATTTCACGTCTTCCTTTTCCAGTTTTGATACCTGTTATTTCTTTTTCTTGCCTGTTTGCTGTTGGGTCTCTCACGTTCCCACATGTCTTGCTGGGTGTGCCAAGGATTCGTTGCTGTGACTGCTCTTTACACAGTTGCTTTCCAGGGTTATACTTGCCGTGAGCATCCATGTGAGATGGTGGCATGTTCCCTTATGAACAAGGAGTGGGCTTGCTTACTGTTTACTGTGAAAACAGAAAACCCAGGTTCAACTGTTCCTTTCCTGGAAGCCACCCACTGTGTGTGCAGATGGGTCTCTGAGCCCTCTGTGGGCTTTGGGTTTGGGGAGAAGGGGGAATGACATGGTGATTAGAATAATCAAGTCCTTTCTGTCTGACCCAGGGCTCTCCTGTGTCTAGCAGCCTTCACCAAACAGCGACAGGCTAACTGACTCACTCCTAGGTGGGGTAAAATCAAATCTCAGCGCCTGGCAGCTGTCCCGCTAACACCTCCAGATCAGTGCTGAATTGAAGCACTGAGAACAGACATCCTCGCTCTTTCCCTGATCTTGGAGGGAGAGTGCCAGTCTTTATCCACCAAGTGTGATGTTAGCTGTAGGTTTTTCTTGATGCCCTTTATCTGGTTGAGGAATTTCTCTTCTATTCCAAGTTGGCTGGGAGTTTTTATCAGGAATTAGTGTTGTGTTTTGTCAAATTGTTTTCTCTATTATTATGTTTTTTTCTTTCTAGTTTGTTAATAAGGTGAATTATATTGATCGACTTTCAGGTATTAATTCAACCTTTCGTTCCTGGGATTAACCTTACTTGGTCATGATGTATTCTCCATTTTATATATTGTTGGATTCTAGTTGTTAAAAGTTTGTGAAGGATCTTTGCATCTATGTTAATGACCGTTACTGACTGTGCTTTACTCTTTTTAAAAAAGTTTTTGTCGCTTTCTGTATTAGAGTGATCGTGGACTCCTAGAATTAATCCTTCCTCTTTGGTTTTTTTAGAAAAATTTACAATAACGAACTCTTTAAATGTTTGCTTGAATTGACCAGTGATGCCATCAGGGCCTGGAGTTTCTTCTTCGGGAAGGTTTTTAATGACAAATTCTATTTCTTTAATAGATACGGATGCGTTTATATGTTTCTTCTTGACTGAGCTGTGGTAGTTTGTGTCTTTTAAGAAATTTACCCATTTCGTCTCAGTTGTCAGGTTTACTGGCATAAAGTTGTTGATAGTATTCCCCTTGTTATGCTTTAAATATCTGTAGAACATCATTCCTGTTACTGATCCTTTAGTTCTTCTCCCTGCCCTCCTGCCTACCAATTTGATTAGAGACTTATCAATTCTGTTGATCTTCTCCAAGAACTTGCTTTTGGTTTTGTTGATTTTCTCTATCGATTTTATTGGTTTTGTTTCCTATTTCCTCGATTCATACTCTGATCTTTATTGTTTCCTTCATTCTACTTTTCGTTTTTAAAACTATGTAGAAAATATGTGTTTGTGTGTGTACACGCATGTGTGTATAGTTTGTTGACCACATTCTTAAAAATTGTCAGAATTGTCACTTTATGTTGATCGAGATAACATACAAATCCTTGGAACTTTTCCATAGTTCATCTGAGAGCAGTGTTTAACTCTATATGTTTAGCATTCTTTAGAAACTGGAGTTTGGAAGAAAAATTACAGCACCATATGTTTGCCCAAATGGCAGACATACGCAGGAGTGAATGATTACTTGCGAATGATGACATAACCAGGGCCTTCTTAACGGTCTTCATTCAGGGATGTTTGTGTTTACGATGTCGGGGTTGTGATCGAGCAGAAGGGCACTACTGAGATTTTAATGCCAAGGTTATAGTCAAAGTAGGATTTGTATGATTTGACTATGGGATTTAATTATGAGAAAGGATGTTGATACAGCAAGACTGATTTCCCTGTGTAGCTGCTGGCGCTGGTCTAGTCTAGGGACTCTGTAGTCCCATCCCTTCCGTCTGTCTGGCATTCAGAGGAGCTCAGGTGGTATCGGGCCGGTGGCGCTGTTGTGCCAGTGAGACCGGGAGGAGGGGTCTGTATACCAGTGCTTCAGCTTAGTGTGGACCTTGGGGATAAAGGTACAGCGGGACAATGGGGCTTCTTCCACAGAGGGGAAAATGTGATGCTGTGATGCTGTGATGCTGGGCGTTTTGCGGCACTCAAATTCTGATGTTTCAGAAATTTCTGTGGTGCTGTTTAGAAACACTGATACCTCAGCAGCACCCCTTCCCCGTCACACCCCCCTACACACACACACACGCATGCACGCACACAGCAGGTAGGATTCAGTGTGTCTGGGGTGGGCATTTGATTTTCTCGTATTTAGAGGCTGAGAAGTAGTAACTTGGGTAACTAGGACCTTTGATGTGTGGTTTTGCCCGTGTTCTCTAACATGAACTCATAAGGATGATAGTATCTGCCCGTGGCACTCACAATCCACCCTTGATTAAGACATGTTTTTCCTTTTTTTCCCTATTCTTTTTTTTTTTTTTAAAGATTTTGTTTATTTGTCAGAAAGAGCACAAGCAGGAGGAGTGGGAGAGGAAGAAGCAGGCTGCCCGCTGAGCAGGGAGCCCCATGTGGGGCTCGATCCCAGGACCCTGGGATCATGACCTGAACTGAAGGCAGATGCTTCACTGGCTGAGCCACCCAGGCGCCCCCATCCCCATTCTTTTCTAATGTTCTCTGGAATTGATTCACTTTTTATCACTATTTAATTAGAGCTTTGTCGATTCAGATCACATGCCGGGTACACTCACATTTCCCTGTGTGTGAGTGAGAGGGGTGCGTGTGTTCCTGAGTTAGTGAAACGTGGCGTTTACTACTGCTCTCTTTCTTCCTCCGGGTGGGAATGTGAGAGACCTTTATCTTACTTTCCAAATCTCACTGCCTTTGCACTTTCTGGCGTCCAGGTTCTGTGGAAATTCTGTTGCCTATTCATGGTCAATACATTGAGACCAACTGTATTATAGTTTTATAGTTACAGAATTTTTGGACTATTTCTTGTACAACTGAAACACCTATCATTTTTTTTAATTGTAAGGTTAATTGTTTACCGTGTCATAGGATGATTTTGGCAAACCACCCATGGCTGTTTCTGCTAGAAGAACGAAAAACACTTTACCAGTGTGTTGGCTGACATTTATTTAAAAGTGCTTAAGTGTTTAGCCAGGTTGTTCTACCTTAAAGAATGGAGGCAGGATAGGGTTGGAAATTTGAATCTTACGTAAGATACTGCTGATTATTATTTTATTTTTATTATTTTAGATTTTATTTAATTATTTAATAATTATTATTTTATTTAAATAAGATACTGCTGATTATTATCTTAAATGTGTATTGGAGGTCACGGGTTCTGTCCTGCTAGGTGGTGAAGCCAGAACTGGTGCAAGCCTTTGGTTTTTCTGCAGCTGAACTAGGAGGGACAGAGGTACTTGAGAGGGTGTTCTTTGTCATGAAGAAAGGTTTGCTGTGTTAGTGTCCCTGGCATCTCTCTGTGGCAATCCGTCCATCAGCCTGAGGTGGTGACATATTCTACGGGGCCCTGAGCTGCCTTCATGTCAACTTGAATCTGAAGGCCTTGTTTCTTCCCCTCCACCTGTCACCTTTTTTCCTTCCCTGTCATTCTATTCAATCCTGTGCAATTAAGGATGATTAGGTGTTAAGACGAAGCAGAATTAGAATAAGCTAATTACTAATTACTCATGCCCAAACTGTGAGCTGAATAGATAGATGCAGTAGATGTGAAGAAAGTAAAGTACCCCGTAGTGAAAAATACAATTACCCTCAGTGGGAATGTTAGGGGCGGGGTGTGGGGTGCAGACGCAAAGACCACGTCCCAGAGCATCTGGCCCTTTAAAACACACACGCGCACAGATGTGAGCACGTGGGACATCGCAGCCTCGCTCTGAGAGCAGCTTTAATTTGCTGAAGATACTTCCTTGAGGCGTCCTGGGGCTGAATAGTAAATAACCTCTTGCTGCCTTTTTTTTTTTTTTTAAAGATTTTATTTATTTGACATAGAAAGAGAGAGATTACAAACAGGCAGAGAGGCAGGCAGAGAGAGAGAAGGAAGCAGGCTCCCTGTGGAGCAGAGAGCCTGATGCGGGCCTCGATCCCAGGACCCTGAGATCATGACCTGAGCCGAAGGCAGAAGCTTTAACCCACCGAGCCACCTAGGTGCCCTCTTGCTGCCTTTTTGGGGAGAAATAATCCTTACACCACCTTCCAGAAGGCCAGTGCATGAAAATTCGGATTAAAAAAAATTTTTTTTTTAATATGGAGAGCCAACTAAGTGACACAGAGGAGGTGTGTATTGTGAGATACCTCTGGGGTGCATATGGAAAAGTAGTAAGGTCTCTGATCATTTAAGTCTTTTTCTTTGATCTCATCATTTTGGCAAATACATTGTATGCCTTCTCCTTTTTAAATTTTTTTAAAAGATTTTATTTATTTATTCGAGAGACAGTGCAAGCAGGGGCAGCAGCAGGCAGGGGGAGAAGCAGACTCCCCACTCAGCTGGGAGCCCGACATGGGACTTGATCCCAGGACCCTGAGATCATGACCTGAGCCAAAGGCAGATGTTTAACCAGCAGAGCCATCCAGGCGCCCCACATTACTTTTCATTTTACTGTTAACACTTTGAAAGACAGATGATTATTTTTAATTTTGCTAATTTTAGGACAGCCTAAAAAAAATCTAAAAACTACTTTGTTAACCTAATTGTCCAGTTGCACTTTAAGTGTAGTACTCCCCCATCATATTTTTGTACAAGTTACGTACCAACAGGAAATAAATATGTGAGGCTGTTCTGATGCAGTGAAAATCCAAAGGGATTGCATTTAACGTGAATATTTTTGAGATCCAAGATAATGTTTTTTTTTTTTTAAGTAAAGTTGATTCTTTTTATTTGAAGCGTGTCCCTAAACAACCTGCTGCCCTTTGTGACCTGCCCCTTTTCTCAGGTTGACTTACACTTATTTACAGTGCAACCTCTATGACCTCAGTGTCAACATTTTCGGTGGCAAGCTGTGGACATTTCCCAGCAGTTGATCGGAATGATTCTTGGCCAAGCCCTGAACATTATGACCTTGTTCCTGTCATATAATCCTCTCCAAGAATTCTCTCTTTTTACAAAAGGTGAAATGTTTATGCGTGTTTGATTTTTGTTGCCAGACAAAAGGTTTTAACCTTTCATTGAAACATCAGGGCTCTTGTTTTTAAAACATGTCAAAAAAAAAAAGTAATTATGAGATTACTTCAGCTACTCACCGAAGGAGGTACGCTTACTTATTCTGGAGAGCAGGGCTCTGACAGACTTGGTAAGACCGCACATCAAGCCACAACCTTGGGGAAAGGAGAAGTCATGTGCGTGTGTGACTGTCCTGTCTCCATCACATGGCCGGGGCAGGGGGTGGGGTCCTGCTGGAATTTGGCCTTGTTTCAGTTTCTAGGTGTTTCTGACAACTGTTCTACCCTCTCCCCAAACAGTGCCTTGAGTCTTAACTAAGGGTGTTATTTTAAGGAAGTGCTTCTTAAAAAGCTGGGACTGTGTTTGTCTAGGTCAGCCTGAGTATATCATTTAGGTGGCTTACAACCAAAAATCCAAGGCACTGTGCTGGGTACTCAGCAGTGTCCCCCTGGTTCTTGCAGATGGTGGTGGAAACCGAGAAGTACAGCATCTCCCTGAAGATGGCGTCACCCGAGGACGTGAGCGAAGTGCTGGCCCACATCGGCACCTGCCTGCGGAGGATATTTCCTGGCCTGTCCCCACTGTGAGTGCTCGGGGGAAGGGCGAGCAGGGCAGAGAAGGGCTCCTCAGGGCGGTGAGTGAGAGGGTGCCTTCCCCCCTTCTTCGCTGGAACATTCGACAGCAAACCCTCCCTCGGGCCCTTGTGTTTGACATCTGAGGCTCCCTGCTGGCTCTGCCTCGTGCTCTACGTTCAGGAGCTTGTGCCGTGAAGGGTTTGGCCACCCTTTCACCTCTACCCCCAAGACTGAAGCAGAAACCTTTTATTTTATTTTTATTTTTTATTTATTTCTATGACAGAGAGAGAGTGAGAGAGAGATCACAAGTAGGCAGAGGGGCAGGCAGAGAGAGAGGAGGAAGCAGGCTCCCCGCTGAGCAGAGAGCCCGATGCGGGCCTCGATCCCAGGACCCTGAGATCACGACCTGAGCCGAAGGCAGAGGCCCAACCCACTGAGCCACCCAGACGCCCCAAGCAGAAACCTTTTTGACGCAGCTTGAGACGTACCCTAGTGGGAGCAGGGGCTCAGTGCTGTGCAGAAACGCATTGAAGAGAGTACTCATGACGAGCGAGAGGCTTAATTTTCTTTGTCTTTTTTTCCCTCTTAGTTTTCTGACTCACATGTCAGGGATATGAGTAAATTGTGTCTGTGTGCCCTCCTATTTCTTTGTTAAGTGCTTTTCATCAGGATTCCGCACTTGGGTAACCGAGGTTGTCCTTCGGGAGGGTGTGGGTTGTTGGAAGGGGAGTTGGATTGGTGGAGGTAAAAAGGCGGAGAGATCCGATGTCAGAAAGCTCCCTAAATTTTATTTTTTTAAGATTTTATTTATTTATTTGACAGAGACACAGCGAGAGGGGGAACACAAGCAGGGGGAGTGAGAGAGAGAGAAGCAGACTCCCCGCTAAGCAGGGAGCCTGATGCAGGGCTCGATCCCAGAACCCTGGGACCATGACCTGAGCCGAAGGGAGATGCTTAACGACTGAGCCACCCAGGTGCCCCAGAAAGCTCCCTAAATCAATAGTCCCTAGTGAAAATACCTTCCTACTGGAAGGAAAGGGTACAGAGACTAAAAATCCCTCTTCCGGTGCTCACCCTGTGTGCAGAGGCCTCGAAGCCTCACGGGCACACAGTGAAGATGGTGAGCTGTGCACCTTCCTGGGTGGGAGCGGGAGAGACATTTCGGGGACTTGCCCTTCATGGAACGTGTTCCTTACAATGCTCTGCCTATGAATTAGGAGGCAAAGCAGGAAAACCTAGCCTTGTGTCCTTCGAGGCCTTTGGGCGCCTGCGGGTGGCGTGGTGCAGATGGGGCTTCCTATGGTCTCTGGCTTTCCGAGACCTGCTAGGACCTTCTAACAGCTCTGCACGGGGCTCTCTCTTTTCCTCACCTCCTGCCGGCGTGGGGGGTGGCCTGTGCCTTCTGGCTCTTCACGCAGCGCTTCCTCGTCTCTGTGGCCTGGCGGTCCTCCCGCTTCCCTGAGTGTCTGGCTAGCTGGGTGGCAGGGAGCGGGGTGTCCGTGGCCTCCTTCGGTGGCACGGAGGGGACAAGTGGGGCTGCTGCCCACCTCCTGTCTGCCTGGAATTTCCAGGTACAAAGCCTTAAAGGCAAGCTCTGGCAGTGTGCAACCGTACACACTTGTGTGTGTGTGCAGGAGAGGCATGGGTGCAGGGGTGCGGGCGAAGTGAGGCGTGGTGAGTCGGGAGGGGGAAACGCCTGGAAGGAGAACATCCTTAAAGCCACCAGAGAACGGTTGGGGTGATCATGATTTAGCAAGTACAGCAGCCCATTCTCCCTGCAAGGACGTTTACTAACGTGACTTTGTGTGTAAGCTGCCTTAGGACGCCCTTCCTCTCATCCAAGCTAGCACTGGTGAGATCAGAGTATTACACATGGCCTCTCATTTAGCAAGAGCTTATGCGACCCTCAGAACAATATGTAGAATCTCTTTCTTTAAAATACAGTTTTATTTGCCTAATATTCTAGGAATTTTGAGGGAATTCCCAGTTTTTGGCTTGGATCTTCCCACTTTTCCTTCCCAGAGAAAATGGTCTAAGGAGAGTATTGGCACTCTTCCATTTAACTTCTTGTTGGAAGGTTTGGGTAGCAAATGTGAACCGAGCATCAAATAATGAGCTCCATTTCCAGGACCTCCACCTGAGCCTCGTGTTCGCTTCTGTCTCCTGGCTGCGCAAGGGTTCCCCGGCACCTCATATGCGGTGCGTCCCAGCAACTTAGCAGGTTTCCCCCTGAAACCTGCGTGTGTTTGACCTTGTATCTCAGTTAGTGGCTTGTCACGTACACAGTCTCTTGTTCTTTAGTCGCACGTGTCAGACCCTTTTCCTGCCTGTCTCCTGCTCTGCTCCTCGTCTGGCTTGTCCCCTCCACTGCCGTGGTTCAGAGGGTCTCACTCTCCCAGGGCAGCCCCGTCCTTGCTGGTGTGCAGTCTCCAGTCCTTCTCCACGCAACGGGTCTTCCGTGTGACGACCAGAATTACCCGGTCACGTCGACGCGGTGTAGACAGGCGCGGCTGACCACTGCCATCTGGCCCCGTGACCCAGCCTGTTTCCGAGCACATCAGCCTTTCCTGTCCTCACTGCTTTCGTACAGGCTGCTAATCCAGATACACTCCCACTCCATAAGACCTAGCCCCGGTGTCTAAAGAGTTTCTTAATCCATGCTTCCGTAGAACTTCGTGATCACATCCTGTGCTAGCACGTATCTCGTGTTACAGTTGTTTCTTGATACTTAAACAGTATTTCTTGAGTTTCTACTGTGGATGGCAGAGTGCTGAGTGGGAATTTACACTGGGAAGTTGCAGTACTTACACTGGGAAACAGAGCCCCCAGAAAGAGAAATAAGTCAGTAATGTGAGTGCAAACTTGAGTAGATGCTTGCAACTGACCTTTTGTGCAAGACTGTTATAAGCATAAAATTCTGTCTGCCAGGGCCTCCCTGTGGCCACGATCCTTTACACAGACCCTCACGGGCGAGAAGGAGCCAGAAGCAGGCAGAGGACGTTTCCTTGTCAGGCCTCTGCTCGCGCTGTCTCACCTGCCTGGACCGGCGTTGGTGTCTTGGAGGGGCTGAGAGAGAACCAGTCTGGCAATGAGGAGAATGCGGGCGGGAGGGGGTAACTGGTGTGAGAGGAGGCTGGAAGCTGGTGTGGGGCAGCGGGGCCCCGGACACAGATCCTCGTGGGAAAGAGTTCGCGGCTCAGCGCTAGCTCGCTGGGACGCCGCGCTCGGCTGTAAGTAGGGATGTGACATGATTCTTGATGCAGTGTACGAAGATTATTTTTGCCATTGGAGAGAGTGGAGTGGGAAGGGGAAGGGCAGGAGGGGAGAGCCGGTTAGGACACGGGCAGTGATCTGGGGGAGGGATGGCTGCGGCCGCGACGTTAGAGATAAGGATGGGAGGTGGAAGACAGAAGGTTTATTCTGGATGCAGGACTGGCTGATGGATGTGGTACGTGGGTGACAGCGATAAGGGAGGACCAAGGATGACTCCTGGGTTTCTGGTTTCATGACTCAGTGGCTCGTGCTACTTTGCAATGAGGTGGAGAGGGCCGAGGGTAGGTGTGGGGGCAAGCTTTACATGGGGGGAGAAACACCGCACCCATTCTGTGTCGGGCATACGACGCTTGAGATCGAGGACACGTCGGGGGTGGGGTGTCAGATCGGCAGTTATGTATCTGGGGCTGGAGTCTGGGGGAAAGGTCTAGGTCTGGACACGCCGCAAATGTGGGAGTCGTTAGTATAGACTTGCTTGCACGACTGTTTTGAGATAGTCCAGAGAGAGACGTGCAGCGGAAGAGAAGTTATCCTGAGCATGACGACAAGTGTAAGAGGAAAAGTCAGGAGTCGGGACAGGATTCCCGGGGAAAACCAGGGTCTGGGAGGAGCCTCTGAAGCAGGGAGTGGGCGCTGACCAAGCTGAGGGCAGGGGGCTGTCTGGTGAGCTGGGCACGGGTCGTGGTGGGGGGACGCGGGCCCCTGTGCTGCTGGGGTGAGCTCCGAACTGAGGAAGTCGACGCGGTGCCTGGGGGAAACTTCTTAGAGATACTCAGCTACGAAGGGGAACTGAGAAACGGGAAGGAAGTAAAGAAGTACGAGGAGTTACTGGCGATTTTTGTTTGCTTTCAGAATGGGAGATATTGAATTATGTGGCAGTAACGGGGGGAATGCTCTAGTAGAGAGAGAGAGAGAGAGAGAGAGAGAGAGAGAGAGATTGTTGCTGGAGATTGTGGTGATAAATCCACACTCTCCTTGAGGAGCTAAGAGGGACACAGGGAACATAACATACGAGGTCAGGAGCTACTTGAGCAAAGGCTGTGTTCTTTATTCATCTCAAATCCCCAGGCCTTGGCCCATAGTAGATACTCACTGAGGTTCGTCATGCTTGCTGGGCGCCGACGGCATCATCAGGCGGGGTGATGTGGGAGCCGACGGGAGTCGGAAGACCGTGGCCGAGGGGGCCCGCAGCCGATGAGTGGGTCCAGGGTGCGAGGCGGGGGTGGACGGGCGCGGGCTGGCTGAGCGCAGCTCCGCCTGAGAAGCGGGGGGAGGATGGAGGGGGGGCGGGCACGGCCGAGGCAGTCCAGGCGAAGCCACCGACGTGCCAGAAGGCAGACTGTAATTTAGAACGTGACCTGGCAGGGAATTTACATAACGTGAACGTTCTTTTTACTCGCTTTCCTACCCACCGTGCACAGTTAGCTCGTCAAAATGAACCTGGGGTATTTTGTGACTTGCGTGTCCTGCTTTCGTCCAGAAGTTCCTTAGATTGTATTCTGTGACGTCAGCAGGGGACGTGCAGAGTCACACCGGTGCTGGTTACCGGCCAGGGAGGGTGGGGAGGTGAGTCATCAGATCCTTTCTCCTCCGCCCCTTGTGTTGCCTCAGGTAGAAGCGGTCAGCGAGGGAAATAGTTCCTTGACGTAGATGATGGAGAATACGCAAAATACAATATGTCCCCAGTCATGTCACACATCCCACTCATAGTAAGTTGAAGAATAGGAAACTATATTGGGTATAATACTGTATGTTAACAAGTGAATTAAAATAGAAGCGGAAAAAAGAAACCGTATTTGGCATCCGCAACCTGGTTTGAGTCATTTGTCTCTCACATTTATTACCTGAGCTTGTGGTGAGGACCTCGGTTCTCCGCCCTCCTCGCTTGGTCAGGGCTGCTAGGGTCGGGTGGAGGGGGGCTATCTGACGAGCGGACATCAGGAACCAGGAGAATCCGGGGCACAAACACGGCCGGCGGGTCTCCGCGCAGATAATCAGCTCTCGGATAGTCCAAGTTTGACTACGTAGAAATGAAACTGTATCTGCAGAGATCTGAATTTCTGGTTTTACCCAAATATAATTTTGAGAATGATATCCATGATCAAAATCCAATATACAAAAACAGGATATAAATAATCTACAATGTATAGTCAGTCCTCTTGACTGCAGTCAAGAGAATGCAGGTAGGAAAAAATGAGGAATTTTAATTTAAATTAATAGTCACACCAGGATCCACTCTTCACCTCCACCTTCCTGCCCCCATATATGCTAGGATATTTATTGCTTCCTCTTTTCTTCCCTTAGAAAATGACATTTCCCTCCCCTCATTAAATAAGGAAAATTTATTGCAAAATATGGGGAAAATTTAAAGGTGCAAGAAGAAAACGTAAGTTAAATTTAAAAATCAAATCACTGTTAGCATCGTGTTGTGACCACTCTTAATCTTTCCTGTGCGAGCCTGGGCATCCTCAGAGGCCTGGCCTCCGAGAGAGTGATGCTGAAGGAGCCAGGGGACTGTCTGTAGGTAGGTGTTGTCTAATCTGTTTCCCAGAGGTGTCCGTAGCGGCGTTCCTCTTCAGGAAGCTGTTCTGTGCGGTGGCCTTCAGCTTTTCTAATATCGAGAACCTTGGCTGTTCTCCAGAACCAAGAGAGATTTCTTCTTCTTTCTTTTTTTTTTTAAACGTCAAATTAAGTCATCAGGACACGGCAGAATTCACTTAGAAAATGTTCGCTGGAGGACTTCCGCAGGCATACACGCATGAGTAAAATGTTTCCTGCTCCCTGCGAGTTTATCATCTGAAGGCAGGGTGAGAAACTTCCACGAATTAAATAGTCGAGGGAGAGAAGAGCCTCAGATTTTGGAGAAAGGAAAGTCCCATCTCACTGAGATGCCAGGACAATAATGCATCATTTGTGTTTGCTTTCCTCCTTTGTCAGAGTGGGGCTTTTGTGCAGGGCGGGCCGGGGGAGCTCCGTGGGGAAGAGGCGGGCGCAGGTGCCATCGGGAGGCAGCTCTCTGCCTGAGGCGGCCTGAATTGGGAGCCTGCCGAGGTCGCTGTGAGCAGGAGCCTCAAGGATGGGCGCTGGGGAGCATCGAAGGCTTTGGAACGTTAGGGTACAGTGGTAGTCACACTTCTGGGAGAAACAGTCCTCTGTGCTGCTTTGTGAACGTTCGTGTGTGGAGAGAGCCTTGAGGTACAGCTGAAGGTATTAGGTTGTCGGGATGCTTTAGTGGGGATGAGGCTTTACGAAACTTAACTCCCATCTCAGTGCCTCAGTGTCCTCATCTGTAAAATGGGAATAATGCTGTTGATGCAGGTAAGGATCGAATTAGCTCCTGTAAACTGCTTCAGAAATTTTATCTGTAGTGCAGGTTGTTGCGGTCCATTACACAGCAGCACCAGAAGAAAGACTGCGCCATCAGAAAGGGCGTTGGTTTCATGTATGGGAAGTTTCTTTGAAGTTTGATTTTTTTTTTAAGATTTTATTTGTTTATTTGACAGAGAGATAGTGATCACAAGCAGGGGGAGCAGCAGAGGGAGAGGGAGAAGCAGGCTCCCTGCTGAGCATGGAGCCCGATGTGGGATTCGATCCCAGGACCCTGAAATCATGACCTCGAGCTGAAGGCAGATGCTCAACTGACTGAGCCACCAGGTGCCCCCAGACGACACCTCCGAAGAGGGGTTTTGAAGGTCCAGGGGCAGCCTCTGCACACAGACGGCTCTGCTGGCTGCTGCCTCTCTCGCTCTCCGGTTGACTTGTCCTTACCCCCGAGCAGGAATGTCCGGTGTTGTTTTTGGAGCAAAATTGAGGCTTTAGTTTCTGAATGAGCCATGAGGAGTCACCCATTTCTCCCTCTAATCCTAGACTGCCACCTTCCTATTCTTAATCCTACCAGCTTCCTGCCAAAGAATTTTGCCTTATTTTCTCCCTGCTTTCGACTAGCCTCACTTCATCCTCTGGGTCACTGAAGCAGCATGCCACGCTGTCCTGCTGGAACGAGGCAAGGATTTTAGAGCACGCATGTGACCTCAGATGAAGTCCGACTGGAGCCTCCTTGGTGTGTTCAGGGTTCACTTAATCCAGTTTGGGGCGGCTTCCGATGGCTCTGCTCTCTCTTTGCGTAATACCAGGTTTTGCTGCCTTGTAGCCGGGAAATAATGTCATTAAAATACCAGAATGATAGTGTTGAGCCAGGATGAGCCATTTCAAAAGGCCAGATTCTGTAACAGCACTTTCAGCGTGACTGTCTTCTTAAACCCACTGTTACTCCCAAAGTCAGGCCTTTTAGGATAATGGGACTTAATCATGGGTGTTTTCAGGTGAAATAGAGAAAAATCATGCCGCACTTGCAGACCTCATGCATTTATACAGGAATTTGAAGGCTTTCATGACCTTTGACATCCATTGGTAATACGTGATTAGGCTTCAGTCCTAAAAATTGTGAAGCAGAAGAAATATTTTCAGTGCTAGCAGGACGTTGGTATTTACATGCTTTGTTAGGTACTTGAGGTTTTGTCTCAGAGTAGAACAAGGGCCCTTGTCAGGATCCACCATGTTTTTATCTGGAATCCATCCTGTGAGAAAGTGGAGCTCCCTGGAAACATTTGCCGCTCATCCCCTACAGGGTGGTTGAGATTCGTAGTGATGACTGAGAACATTCTCTGTAGCAGACGTGCTTTTAAGTCATTGCAGAAAGGTGTTCAATAGAACTTGGCGTCTTGACTTCACCACTTTGCACTCAGGTCCTCCCCTGACGCGGGGCACTTCTGACCCCCGACACCCTTCCTCACAGCCTGTGACCTCCTCCCCTCCTCCCCCCTTCACTCTGGAGGCCACGCCCGAGCCCTCAGCCCTCATCCCACCCCGAGCACAGCCCCTCCACTTTCTGTCCGTGGAGGGGCCAGGGCCTGCCGGCCACACATCCCTTGGCTCGCCCCCTCCCGTTCGCGAGCGCCCCACCCGCAGTGTCCGGCGCTCCAGCTGGGCCCTGGCAGGACCCTCGCGTCCCTCTGTCCCACTGTGCTTCTGGCTCGCCTGCCTGGAAAGCCTGCAGCCCACTGCGCGCCAGCTGCCCCTCTCTCCACACGTCTGGGCTGCGGAGGGGGGGGGTCCGCGTGGCGCCACCAGCAGCTCATGACCCTCCCTGTCGCTGGGCTCTGACGGGTCCTGGGGGCTTCTCGCTAATGTCTCGAGTTTTTCTCTATTTCCGAAGCCTACCCCCCGCCCCGCCCTCCAGGTATCTGTCTACAGTGTCTGTCTGACCATCGCATGCACCGTCTGGAGCCTTTCCATGGCCCCTCATTGCCGTGAGAACAAAACCTGAACTCTGGTCGGACCTCACAGGCTCTCTGTGACCTGGTTTCGGTGTAGTTCCCTGGACTCCTCGGTCACCCCATCCCTCCCTGCTCCATGGCATCTGCTAGCTGCTTTGAGCTCCGTGCAGTTTCTGGTGGTGAACACAAGCCTTCTCATGTCCTTGAACTTGCTGGCTCTTTATCTGGAATGCTTTCCTGGGCCCCTGGTCCCCCCCCCCCCCCCCCCGCCCCATCTCTATTCCTCCCCAGGTTTTAGCATGGATGGATTAGGTACTGAAGAGCATTTCCAAACTCCCCGCCCCTCTGCTGCTCCCCCCCTCCACCCCCGAGCGTGAGTTAGTGCCCTTTCTGCCACCCCCGCCCGTGTATTAAGACTTCTCCTTTCTATTACCTGTTTATCTAACTGTCTGGTTCTCAGGAGAGATGCTCGTTGGGAATGCACGGACGATACCTGTTTTGTTCACAGTTGCATACCCAGTTCCTGGTGCCTGGTCTTGCCGTGCTGTAGATGTTTCATAAAAATTAGGGGGTGAATTAAGGGATTCATAAGCTGCTCGTTACAGGATTCCTGGGTGATAATAGGAGAGCATCGGCTAACATTTATCAGGACTTTACCAGGCACCAGGGATTGTTCTGATAACGTCACAGGTATTAAAGTTCTTTCTTTCTCACCGTTAGGGTAGGTCCTCCCATTTTGCTGGTTGTATGAAGAATGGAGCTTCAGGAGTGGTTGGCTTTGGCTTTAACCACCGCGCTGTCCTTCTTCAAGTGTGCCCAGGACTTTGTCAGCCCGGAGGCTGGGCGCAGGGGCTGGGTGTGCACTCCGGCCCAGAGGACTTGTCCTCAGAGGGGGTGAGGTAGTGAAAGGAACATGCGCTTTCTCAATGGCCATTTGTATGCCGTGCTATGGAAAGGCAGAGGAGATTCATATTTTAAGTTTTTTAAAAGTTAGTGATTTATATTTAGCATACACCTAACCTAATACCTCATTAAACAGAACGCACTGTTTTCTAGCTATTCTAGTACAATTGCATGTTACAAAACAACTCAATAACATAGACTATTTACATCACTGGGTAATACCCCGAGCTTACGAAAGGGAGTTAAAGAAAGAAGTTTATTATTAAGTTCTTGCAGATTTCTTGCTTCTTAGTGCTCAAAAAATGGAATTATTTTCACTAAAATGGAAGTGGCACCCGTCTTTGGTTTTGAGAAGGGCATGTCACCAAATAGATTTCTTTGTGCAGCGCAAAAAAACCTTGATTTTTGAAGTTTATTATCACTGTTGATCTTACAGGCGAATCATGAAAAAAGTCTCCATGGAGCCATCTGAGCGACTGGCCAGTCTCCAGGCTCTGTGGGACAGCCAGACCGTGGCCGAGCAGGGCCCCTGTGGTGAGCATGCATTTTAAAACCAAATTATACATGGCTGCATGGATGTCCCCCTGCCGAGAAGTTACGTCTATTCCTAGTAAGCTACTGGAAAGGTGCAGTTAGTTTGGAGGTGTAATTAGCACGCACAGACTTTAGATTGGTGGACAAAAGTCCTATATTTAAGCTGTAGTGCGTGCTGCTGTGTACTTACTATAGAACGGGGTGGGAAGAGTCTTTGGTGTTTTCGCAAACAGAAACAACCATCAGCATTGTCAACATCGGCCATATTTAAACTTTTATATTGTAACTTCAGATAAATCATTTAGCCGAAAACCCGTCACATTTCTGTTGTGGGTTTCAGGTGGATTTTCTCAGATGTATGCCTGCGTTTGCGACTGGCTTGGATTTTCGTACAGAGAAGAAGTACAGTGGGTAAGTGTGTGTGTGTGTGCACACACGCCTGGAGAATATTCCAGTATTTTACCGACTTACTTCCCCCCCACCTATTCATTCATTTTTTGCTTAAAATCTTCCATCTTCCTCAGATTCCAGGAAGATCTGTCTGTATCATTGTCTGATTGTCTTTGCTTCCCTCTTCCCTGATCATCTTTGTGGACTATTTACACGATTGAATTATATTTCCAATAGGATGTGGATACAATTTATCTGACGCAAGACACCAGGGAATTGAATTTACAAGACTTTAGTCATCTTGATCACAGGTAAGTAACTTCTTTCTTTCCTTCCTTTTACAACTAATTGTGCCTCTGCAACCGTATATCTCTGCTGATGCTTACGGACATACGTGATCTCCAGAAAATCCTGTTACAAGGGAAATCAGGAGAATCTAAGCATCTCTGACTCTCTTGCCTTTCAAGAGATAGTTTGAGATGTATTCATTTGGGACTCAAGTGCATGTGTGTACCTCAAATCCAGAGTCTGTAGTTAGAAACTGTGGAAACATAATTCTTAAGTTCTTGTACCAGCCCATGAAAGTCTTATTTCATCATCTGCCCTGTTTGTATGATACAGTATTATTTTGCCTGATAGCCCTGAGAACATTTTTCTAGGAGGAAATTTTATGCCGCAATCATAAGAAATGACTTTTGGTGTATAATTTCTTTAGGAATTGGGGATTGCTCAGGTATATATGTGCTTAGGTTGGTGGAAATCTATTTCTCCATTATCTGCCTTGTGACAATGACAGTACAACTGTGAATCCTGTTACATGTTATTTGAGAGACTCATAGGTTTTAAGATCTTGACCTCTGTGTATTTAGGGCTGTGGCTCATGTGACCAGGCCCCAGAGAAGAAGCTTCATTCAGTCTGTCCGAGTTCTTTTGCTCCCTGGCAGGGCTGAGCGGTGCCCCAGTGCCTTTGCTGGTGCTTTATCCTGGGTTTCCCTGTCTCCTCCACCCTCGATATCCTGTTCTTTATTTTATTTTATTTATTTAATTTATTTATTTTATTTTATTTTATTTATTTATTTTTTTAAAGATTTTATTTATTTCACAGTGGGAGAGAGATCACAAGGAGGCAGAGAGGCAGGCAGAGAGAGAGAGGAGGAAGCAGGCTCCCTGCTGAGCAGAGAGCCCGATGCGGGCCTCGATCCCAGGACCCTGAGATCACGACCTGAGCCGAAAGCAGAGGCTTTAACCCACTGAGCCACCCAGGCGCCCCTGTTCTTTATTTTAAGTGGCAGGTATCAGTCCTACCCCAGTGAGCCTCAGCCCGGGAAATCTTCCATCCCTGTTTGGAATTGAGAGAGAGAATCCTCGGATTCCTGGTGTCCCTTTTGTGCTGTGTGGACGATTGGGCTTGCAGAACCCATTGTTGCTCCTTTTTAACCACCAGCATCTTGCCCTGGAAAACAACATTTCAGAGTATTTCTCCACATCTCTGGCAGAGAAATCCAGCATTGTACAGGGCAGCCCCCAAGAGTTGAAGCCAGTGGAGCTGAGCAGTTAGATGTGGCCCGTCTCTGCACAGCGGGTGTACGGAGCACAGTGAGGCAGGGTCCCCTGGGTCCCTAGTTGTGCCCAAAGCCAAGTGCCGATGGCCCCTGGTTCTCAAGCTTGGCTTTGCTTCCTTTTCTTTCCTGCTTAGAGCCTTTCCCCCTTTTCCTGCAGATGAGGGAACGTCTTACTCCCTTTCAGGCTTGCCTGTTTCCCTTGTAGTTCGTGAAAAAGTGAACTGAGAAATGAAAAAGGAAAATATTTGTTCTGCCCGTTCTTTTTTTTTTTTTTACAATAAAAACAGAAAATGGCATGTGGAATAAGAGGAGTGGGTAGGTTCGCTGGATCAGAGCTCAGAAGTTTTGGCCCTGGGATCCCTTTACTGTTCTTGAAAACAGTTCCTGTTTATGTACATATACCTTTTGGTACTGATCATCTTAGAAATTAAAACAAATTAAAAACGTTGATTAATTCCTTGAAAAATGTTAATAAGGTTTTATTAATAATGTTACCGTAGGTACCAGTTTTATGAAAAATAATTTTTTTCCAAGACAAAAAATAAGTCCGCTGGGAGAGTGCGTTCGTTTACCTGTTTGCTGATGTCCTTAACTTCTGAGCTCGTAGAAGACTGCTGCGCTCCGTCGTGATGCTCGGCACTGAATGAGATACGTGAAGGAAAGGCAGCCTTAAGCAGACATGTCGTTAGAAAAGGGAGTATTTTTAACCACTTTTTCACTTAGCAATGGATACTTTTCTTCCATTGTCCACCACGACTCAGTCAGAGGTGGTTTTCTAAAGATCAGTTGCAGGACGGAATCTGAAACTGTTCAGGGAACATTTTTGATTTTGTTACATTGAAAGGCATTTGGTCCATCTTGTACTTTGACAGGTCTTACCCTTAGATGATTTCGTGGCATCCTGCGTGGGGTCATTTAGAAAATACTCGTTTGCGGAGTTAGGCCTGGCGTCCAGGTACTCTGTTGTTGTACAGTAGGGAGGAAAGGAGACAACTGTTAGCACCGCCGATCCTACCAGGAAGTCCTGAAGTGTGGCACAGCCGTCAGGCTCTTCGTGGCAGGTGAAAGTTTCCCCAAGTTCAGATTCTCTCTTCAAAGATACAATTTTACTATCCTGTAAAATTTACTAAGTGTTGACAGGTGATTTCCTTGAAGTGACTGGCTAACTTTTTACACCTTAGAGAAGATACCTGCTCAATGCCAAGTCTCCATAACTGTGTCGTGTCATTGTTTTTCCGCGGTGTTCCGTGAAGAAAGGGAGCTAGCGCTGCTTCTAACTGTCAGGGGAATGCTTCACCTGACGCGCGTCCCCTTTGGCGTGTAGAGGAAGCCCTTTGTGCATGCGTCTGTTTTGTCCCACAGGCACGTCCTCAAGGGCCGAGAGTTAATAAAATGGTCCTTTTTGCTCCGTCAGCAAGGGCTTTCTTAAGTGAGCCCGGCGTTTGGCCGAAGCGCCGGGGGTGCGGTGGGGGGGCACGCAGCGGCCAGCCTCAGCGCGGCTCGGCGGACGG